>VZTT01061922.1:22702-56798 GCA_013400855.1 Buphagus erythrorhynchus
AAAGAGTAAGGAAGGAGGGGCATTTGAAGTGACAGGGTTTGTCTTCCCAAGTCACTGCTGGGATGGGGGCCTGCTCTCCCAGGATCTGGCTGAACACCTGCTTGCACATGGAAGCATGGTTTCCTTTCCCTATTTAACTGTCCTTATCTCAGTGCATGAGTTTTCTAGCTTTTACCCTTTAAATTCTCTCCCTGATCCTGCTAGTTGGGAGAGTGAGCAAGTGGCTACTGACTGGAGTTAAACCACAATAATATCCAAAAATATCGCTTATGCAGAGGTTCCCAAGGACAACACACAGGTGAAGAATGTAAGTTCTCTTAGCAAAGATGCTTGATGTTTTAAGTTATTATGTATTTATTTGTTGCAGCAAGAAGTCCTTGACTCCTGCTTGGAAAGCTCATTCTGACAAATACAAATCGTGCCCCTGACCTTTTCAAGTCCTACATATCTGCTTTTTTTCTCTCAGCCAGTTACCTCTTTACTGAAAGCAAACATCTCCGTTCATCTTCCTGTCATCTCTAGATCAGGCCTTTCTTGAGTGATTTATGAGNTAAACATTAATTGTCTGTTCCATAACAGATGTTATTTGGGTTTGTGCTCTGTTGTGTAGCTGTTGCATACTTCTGTAGTATATTGGTTTCTTAATTGAAACAATATTTCTACATGGATGATGATCCTTTGGCCATCTACTTATTTGTCTGCTTATCTGTTGGATATTGTAGAATAATTTTACTGTATCATCCATACTTTCCTGGATGTGTGTAGTACAAAAACCCCAATTAATGGCAAAGAAGGTTATTAAATTCTTGATTTTCTTTTGAGAGAGCTTAACATTGTGGAAGTTGGTAGACTAAACCAAAGGTTATTCTACTTCCGGATTAGGAAGACTATAGAAACAACTCTGTAACAAAGTAATGCAATGTGTCAGAAGACTTGTACATGTTATTAGTGCTGTTTAACTGGAGAGAAATGTGGATATCTAGATTTGCTGTGTTATGCACATTTTCCCAAGTTTATGAGCATTTAGCTCTTTCATCTATTTAGGGTCCTTTAACACCCATGGATATAAGTGGTTTTTTCAAGGTCTGGTTTTGTATATAATGTTACTGAAAGAGGGATGTTAATACAATGTGGTGTGTTGGCCTATAATACAAAAGCACAATATGATACAGTGTCTGTGCCAAAATGTTTCCTGCCTGTATAATCTAGGCAGAAAAAGGCTGGAGTGGAAGGGAGAAATGGAGACAATAAAGATGAATTATCTTTTATGTGACCACAAACTGTGGAGTTGCAAGGTAGACTGAACAGTCTGTGCTTTAGGATTATAAACCATCCCTGCAAATGTCTTTACAAAGAATGAAAAATATCAGTGTAACTATTCCTGTCTGTGCAAGCGCTTACAGTACAAACTTCCCAGGGTAAGGATGATTTCCCTCTGTCTCAATGTCATAATTGTCATTGGGTATTTTGGGCATTGCAGTCATCTGGAAATGAGTGTGCAGCTTTGTATTTCCACTGTGACATTACAACAGCAGTCTAGTCAGAAGTTGTATGAGGGATGTGATAAATTATATCCCTTCCTCTTCCATTACTGTTACATCAGCCCTACTGTAATCCATGGTTCTGTGCCATGTGGTGTCCTGTGTTTTCTTTTACCATATTGTGGAGTGGTTGCTATTTTGGTCCCTAGCTCTCCAGGGACTGGGTGAATTCTGTCAAGGGCTGTGCAATTGCTGTAAATTTTCTGTGAAACACAGGTACTATGGAGGGTGCAGCAGAAGAGGACCTCCAAATATGATGATGTCACTATCCTCCAGTGTTTTGGTGCTTCTTGTTTCTCTTCACCACAGTTCTCCTCTCCTTGCTGCCACCACCTTTCTAAATTTTTCTGCTCCATTTTCCCATCTAAATCTACTCTTCTTTTTTCCCCACTTTCTCCAATCCCTCTTTCTGCCCTTCAGTTTCTACCTGTCATTCAACCTTGGGCTCTTGACATCTTTGCAGCCACCTCCCCGTTTTTGGGAGGTGGATATCTCTGCTGGTTTCAGCTGGGGTAGTTGAATTTCTTCCCAGTAGCTGTATGGGGCTGTGTTTTGGATTTGTGCTGAGCACAGGCTGATAATATAGAGATATTTTTATTATCACTCAGCAGGGCTTGCACAGAGCCAAGGCCTTTCCTGCTTCTCATACTGCTGTGCTGGTGAGGAGGCTGGGGTGCATGGGAGGGTGGGAGGAGACACAGCCAGGACAGGTGACCCCAACTGACCAAAGGGATATTCCAGACCATGTGGCATCATGTTCAGTATATACAGCTGGGGGAAAAGAGAAGGAAGGAGGGACATTTGAAGTGACAGTGTTTGTCTTCCCAAGTCACTGCTGTGATGGGGCCCTGCTCTCCCAGGATCTGGCTGAACACCTGCTTGCACATGGAAGCATGGTTTCCTTTCCCTATTTAACTGTCCTTATCTCAGTGCATGAGTTTTCTAGCTTTTACCCTTTAAATTCTCTCCCTGATCCTGCTAGTTGGGAGAGTGAGCAAGTGGCTACTGACTGGAGTTAAACCACAATAATATCCAAAAATATCGCTTATGCAGAGGTTCCCAAGGACAACACACAGGTGAAGAATGTAAGTTCTCTTAGCAAAGATGCTTGATGTTTTAAGTTATTATGTATTTATTTGTTGCAGCAAGAAGTCCTTGACTCCTGCTTGGAAAGCTCATTCTGACAAATACAAATCGTGCCCCTGACCTTTTCAAGTCCTACATATCTGCTTTTTTTCTCTCAGCCAGTTACCTCTTTACTGAAAGCAAACATCTCCGTTCATCTTCCTGTCATCTCTAGATCAGGCCTTTCTTGAGTGATTTATGAGCTTTGCTGACCACTTTCTGCAGACAGGGCCCCTTTCTGTCATGCCTTTATGCAGGTACCTCACACCACAGCTGTGTTTCTGTAAGAGCTTGACCCAAGGAGCTGCTTCTGCTCCTCCTGCTCTTCAAAGGTGTCTCACACAGTTGTGGCACATTACTGATCTGAATTTTGACAGCTTCACTGGTGCCTGCAGGGCTCCAAGATGTGTGGGTACTTAACTGCCTTAAAGTCACATTTATTTTGCTCTTCTTCTTTTGCTGACACTTGGCACATTGGCTGCACTGTGTGCCTAAAGGATCCTTCCACAGGCTGTCCACTGGGAGGAGGATTTTCAGACTGCCTTCATTAAATCCTCACAGAAAAACAGCCAAGCAGGTTATGCTCCTATCCTATGCTAAAGCATACAGGATTTGGGTTCTTCATCTGTAGCTGTGACTTCATGAGGACTATGGTATGTGTAGGAAAACTAGGATGTTTTTTTACTATCAACTCCGATTTTGAGCTCCCTAAAGAGACAGAGTTTTTGCAAGTGTTTTCTCTTTCCTTATGCTTCAAAACAACTTACACTTTCATATTTTATTTCAGCGTGAAATACTGAAGCCTAAATTTGCAACAAAATATGTCTATAACTAACTCTTAAAAGACATCCATTCTTAGAAAACATTACACATATTAAATCCATATGGTGTTGAATTACCATTGATTTTTTTTATAACTACTCTTACGTCTGGCTTTGTGGAAAATAGTCCTGGAAGCATTAGGATCCTTAGGATCCTACACAGAGCTTTTTTTTTTCCCCTGCTTTTCACTAAAATTAATTATGGAATTGTCAGTGTGTTGCCTGGAAAGGCTGACCTGGAACAGAGACTAGACGGAGCAAAAGGAATAAAATAGGTATTTACTGAAAGGATACACTTTGGGCAGTGCAAGAGCCTGGCCGGGGCTATGCTCAAATCCAAAATGGAACCCAGTCATGAATTTTACACTTTCATAAGTTTTGGTTCATCTACATATTGAGGTCAATTGTCCAACCACAGCCCCAGATTATGAAGTCTCAACCCCCTGGCTTGCCTCCTTCCCTTAGCCATTGTTTATGCTTTTTGGATACCTTGTCCTTGATTCTCTATCTGGGAAGGGATTGTTTTGTCTGACTACCCTGGGAAGAGAACTTATTAACACCTCATACGAAGTTTCAGAGTTACACGCCAAGCGGCAGAGAGTCTGAAAAATATAAAAGCTGAAACCCAAGGCATCATTTCCACCCTTTAGAAGCTTGAAAAGGCCTTTACCTTGTCAAATCTCTATTCTAAATATCTACTAATAATAGGTATTTAATAACAGAAAAGTATCTAATAATAATAATAAGTAACTAACAACAGATAAATATCTAATAGTAAATAAATATCCAACAATGGATAAGTATCTAATAACAGTACATATCTAACAGTAAATATCTAATAATGGATAAGTATCTAACAGTAATTAACAATAACAATAATAATAAACAATAATGAACAGTACTAAATATCTAACAGTAGTAGTGTCCTGTACAGTTGTGTATTACGCAAAGAAAAATAATGATTATCATGAACATTTCTTTAGGCATGAAAGAGGAATAATTTAAAGCATGTTTTTGTCTGCATCCATCTCTGTTTTTACAGTTGTTTCAGGAGCAGAAGTTTTCTTACACACCAAGCAGCAAAGAATCTGAAAAATATAAAAGCTAAAACCCAAGGCATCAAGTGTCTATCAGTACCCGATCAAGGGCAGTAAAGAACATGGAGCCTTCTCAGTGGTTTCCCATGACAGAACAGGAAGCAATAGGCACAAACTGAAATACAGGCAATTCCATTTAAATGTAAACAAATGCTTTTGTACTCTGAGGGTAGCTGGCACAGGTTACCCCAAGAGGTGGTGCAGTCTTCATCCTTGGAGTTTTTCAGAATCCAGCTGAGATGTAGTCCTGGGCAACCTGTTCTAGGCAGCCCTGCTGTCAGCAAGGGCTTGAGCTAGACAGGCTTCAGAGGTGCCTTCCAGCCTCAGCTGTTCTGTGATTCAGTTACTAGAAGTTCCCAAATAGCAGACCAAGCAGGCCTTGAAACTCTAGGCAAGTTATTTTTTTATATATTAATTCAGCAATCCAAATAGTGTAACATTTTATAACTGAGTATATCCTAGGTATGAGTGTACACATGTACAGGTATGTATATACCTACCTGTTTCTGTCTCCAGTGTAAACATACTTGAAAACTAGGACAAGCTGGAGAATACAGAGATGGAAAAGGGAGGAGTAGAATGTTTTTGTATATTTTTTTTAATATCCTAATGCCATTTCATACAGGCCACACATGCTTTATGCAGTCATTGGGGTTTTTTTTTTCCCTTTCCCCATAAATATGCTATATATATATAGTAAAAAAAAAAATGCTGGATAAAATTGCTTTAAGGAAAGATTTATTATTATTAGATGATTTCTCTTGGGCACTACTTACAGATAATTGCATCTTTGTTCTGGTGCACATTGAGTGTAAATGGGCACAAATAGTCCAGGAGGAGATCTGGAGGAGAGAAGGCCGAGAGCAAAAGGCTCTGGGTCAGAAGAAGGAGGTTCACCTTCAGCTAGACTCCTCTTTCTCAAAAAGGTAGCTCCAAATTAAGCAGTAAACACAGAAAAACTGGCCTGAGTTTATCTATTTAGAGTACTCAATACTTTGGATTTTTTCAAGTACTTTTTGAGTCTTACATGTGCATAATTATGGCTTTGCTGGTACTCAGCCCTATTTTTGCAGCCCACAGCTGTGTCTGGCTCTCTTATGGTGTTCTTGAAAACTAGAAAGCTGGCTGACTGCTAAAATTACACATAGTCTCTTGGCATATAGGTGATCCTGGGGGGGGTTGTGTTGGAGGAAGCTCTCTGTGAGCATCCTTTGTAGCATGAATTGGATATTTTGTGGGGAGAAGGAGACATTTGCACAGTTCTCCATCGTGTCCCTTCAAAGCCATGAATCTTGCCTTATAGTATTAACACATTTTCTTTCTTCTTTTCAACCCACATTAAAGTCAATTTCCATCTTCTTTAAATGATGACCATTATGTTGTTTGGGGTTGAAGAGATTTTCTTTGTTTATATCTTGACCAAGATAAGTGACAAAGCATTCAGACTTGAGTTTATATATATAAAGTTGAAAAAAACATTATCTTTCTTCCCATAAGCATTTGGATTTTTGTTTAAGTAAATGGCAATGTCAAGTTCTCTCTTCCAACTCTTCATGGTCAAATATGGTGTGGGGTTTAGTTTTTCGTGCTTGTTCGTAGGTTTGAAATAAGTTCTTAGAAATGCACTTGCAAAAATAACAACAGTAATAGTAAAATCTGTTTTGAAGATGAAAGAAACCAAACTCTGGTTCTGAGATCTTGCTGAGCTCCATGTTTAACATACCAGTTTCAATCACAGCCACTAGAAAATTTGGAACTTTATTTTTTTGCTGTTGAATTTTCAAAAATTAATCTGATATACCCTTTAATCCTTATGAACTGTACCCTTTATTTTAGTTTAGTAGTTATGGCTTTTACACTTTAATAGATTACTTTCTTGGGTCAGTGCAGTTGACTTTTGAAAATCATTTAGAGGTATCCACTGGTAGAGAAGTTGTCTTGTCTGGTATCACAAACATGCAGGAAGAATGAATGAGTTTGCACTGATAGCTCCAGTCTCCCTTCTCTGCTCTTCTTTACCTCCTTGCCTGTGTGTTTTTAATCATTCCTTCCTCTCTCTGTCCCCCAGCCCCTTTTCTTCCCCTGTGATTTTTCAATTTCAAGGACTGTTAGGCCATCTGAAGCAAGAAAAAGTCCTGTTCATATTTTAAAGTGTGAAACTTGCTTTTAATTTCCTTTTCATTGTATATCTGGAAATTTTCACATGTCTGATGTGACATTCTTCAGTAAAAGTGGGACCTGCCTGTAGCTGAAGCTGCCCTGCAAGTCAGAGGTCAGCTCAGCACTGCCAGCAGTGTGGCTGTTGCTTTCTTTCATGGTTCTGCCCTTCCAAGCTCCACAGGGAAGAGACAATGGAATTGTCACAAGTTCCTGTTCAGCTGCTTGGAGCATTTACATGGTGTTCCCCAAGGAAGAGTTTACTTGGAGTTTACCAGGTTTTCTTTAGGAGCTTGGTATCAGACCTTCAAAATGGGGTTAGCAGTAGTGCCTTCAACATGTACCAGGGTGTGAGTTTCCTGCTTTTCCTCACAGCTGGCAAGGAGCTTTCATTAAGTGTCAAGGTGTTGGATTAGCTCTGTTTTTAGGATGTTTCTTCCTGAAGCCTGCCAGTTTGAGGATTCTGTCACACCAAGCCCAGGGGTGATGAAACAGCTGCAAGTTCCATCAAGGTAGACTTGCACCAGGGGCTTTTATGTAGAGCACTGTGACAGAGGTGTGACTTCTTGAGATTGTTGCTATGTTTGTTTTCTTTCAGCCAGAGGTACCAATCAAAACATGGCTCTGTACCTTGCACTACTGCACAGTGCCCTTGCTCTGCTATGGAAAAATTTGGAATCTCTGAATGTTTTTGTAAAGAGGGGAGAAACCCAGCTATGGTGATGCCTTTGGGGACTCCCTTTGAGTTTTGTCTTCAAAATGAAATTGTTTGTTGCGTTTGGAAAATAAGTAGCTAAGACTAAGAAACAGGTAGATGAGGTTAATTTTTACTACTGGTTTATTTCAATTTCTTACACTTGTGGGAGAAGTCAGGGGGCCCAGTTACTAATGCAGAACTGATACAGCCTCAAAAAAAGTAATTGCATTTTTCCTTCTCAAAGAGAAAAACTATACTAAGTGTAATTCTGTTTCAGTCCCCATTGCATCTAGCATGATTTTAGCATAATTTTGGAATCCTGAGGGATTTTCTTATTTCACATAAGCTGTCACCTGAGGTGACTTGTACTTCTTTAAATGTACTCTCCCTTGAAACTTAAGTCCTTAAATAGTCTACATAAGTTTTGAAGGCTTGTGTTGCCTTTGATATAGTTAGATTAAAACTTTTATTTCTGTATAGATGTGGGATGTCTGTATAATTTTTAAGTTCATGAAAACAGGGTTAGCATTAATCTGCCTTCTAAGTTGTCCTCTGCTCAGCTGGAATCTTTAATTTGCTTTCAGAGCCAAAAGGCTCTGAAACCCCTGAAGTGTCCCAATATTTCTTGTCAATAAAGGTCACTTAACTTGTGTAGGAAGTGCAATTTCTGTCAAGTTAGTCTACTGAGAGCCTTGCGCCCTAAGGAGCCTTTATGATGATCTTTCCAGACAAAGCAGCACTTATGGAGAAATTATGAAAGTAGTTTAAGGTAAAAATTCTGCAATCCACTTGAATCCAAAATATCTTTTTCTTCCTGTCTTAAACATGTTGATCTTTTATAATAATAATAATTATAATAATAATAAATGGAGATGTAAACAAAAGAAGTCATCACCATATACCATAGCAGTGGAATAAAAACTGATCAGTTCTTCCAACCCCTATTTTATTTCTTCCAAGGTCCTCCCAAGCAGGGAAAGCCCATATCTTGAGGATTTTCCCAGTATAGCATATCTGAGATGCAGGCTTCTCTATCTGCCCATACTACGAAATCTGCCATGAGTGTGTCTTATTCTACTACTGAAATACTCTTGTCACTTTCCTTGCCTGGATGAAAGCAGCCTTGTCCCACTTACATCATTCTGGACACTGCTTGAAAGAGCATTTCCCAAAGCCTGTGGCTTTGATCATATCATCTGTCTTTACATCTTTTGTTGGTTCCTTCTTCTCTGTTGTACCCAATATTGAAACTCTTGGTAAGATATCCTAACATTATCTGTCATCTTCCATTTATTACCAAAATTTTTGATTTCTTATCTCTATAATGCCATCCTAAGTCACCTTGTTGTTACACTTTCAAACAGTAATCTTTGTGCTTTTTTTACATCCTTTCCACCTGGTAAAAGGTGTTTTAAATAAATTCAGTGTGCTCCACTATGTTCTTTTAATTTTCCTAGTAGCACCAGGCAATCTTGCCAAATAAGTATTAGTAACATTTCAATTAAGACATAGAAAAAGATCTTCTCAGAAGGACCTGTGTTTATGTTTGCATTGCATCTGCAGAATCATATCTGCTGGGAAGAGTTTTCTGTGCAGATGACAGGCAAAGGCTTGTAATGCAACAGAAACTTGCTGTGGTGTCACTGATTATAGAGAACAAGTCTAGTCTAATGGCATTTCTAGGTGAATGGATTTGTCTGCAATGAGAAATACCATCAGTTACAAAAGGAAATTGTCCTGGGAAGGAAGATAAAGTATAACGTTAATACAAGATAAAGGAAATCTTAAAGAATAATGGAACAAAATACAACTTGTTATGGAGCTACTTGGTATTGAAGGTACTAAACAAACTCAGTATGTGTTTTCTGGAGCTTCCTGAAATTATTTGTGCATATCTGGTGGCTGTGGGAGCAAAGGGAGGCATGCCATTTTGGAAGACTTGAGGGTTGCATTGTGGCCTGGCAGAGGGGATGCAACCTACCTTCAGGAGCCAGGAATTGCAGTAATTATTGCACTTCTCTTCCACTGTCTGAGTGTTTTTCTTTATGTACAAAACAGGAGCGATACAGTCAAACTCATGTCATGGTTCCAAGCGTTAATTAACTCTCTTTAATATCATCCTGGAAAACCAGTGGGGGTTTTATTCTTGTCCTTTCAGGTTTGGTGGTGAGGTTTTTTAAAAGATGCCTGAAAGTCTTAAGGCCAGTTTGGTTTGCCAAATTATTCAAAACTGTGCTGCATGCACTGGTTCCCAGTGGAGGTCATTGGCAATGCTACTGTGAGGTCATTGGCAATGCTACTGTGAGGTCATTTTGTTAACAAAAAGAGAACAACCAAAGGAACAAAAAAAACAAAAAAAAACAACAAAAAAAAAACACCCATCACCAAAGACCCCACAACCAAACCTACTTATTGAGGCCTTTACCTCTGTTTCTAGTGTTCACATAAAAGCACCTGGAAGTGCAGAGCTATTAAAATTACTGGGGCACTGTTGAAAGAAATAAAAAAAACTTCTGAGCATTTACTGCTGCGAGATGTTTAGGAGAGATTTGCAAACAGTACCTTTCTTAAGAATTAAGAATTATTTGGTTTTGTTATACTAAGAATTACAAGCATAAAGAATGTAACAGGTCTCTTGGAGGTGCCAAGTGAGTTGTTTGTAAAATACCATCAGAGAGGTCTACTTGGTAGCACCACACTTTCATAAGTGAAAGTCACTGGTGATAAAAAAGGGCAGATAAGTTTTCAAAAAATACTGGCTACTAGTTTAAAGGAGGGAGAGGACAGAGTAAAATTAAGGAATTTCCTGGTTTAAGGATTGAAGTAAGTACAGGAACCAAGATGCACCTTGAAATTCAAATGGACTCTGAGCCTTTCTCTGTCTTAGAAATGTGCTGGTCTATTTCTTCTGGATTTACCATAGGGGCAACATTTTGTTGAAGTTATTTTAGTGTAAAGGTAACCCATGAGACAAGTTCACAGTTGCCATTAAGGATCACAGAAAATGAAGAAAACCACTGCAGCTGGGCAATTCCCAGCTTTGGCCTGGACTGCAGTGGAGCAAGCTGGAACAAGCAGGGGTCCCTGAATGGCCCCTGCAGCCCTTCACCCTGGGAGACCTCACCTCCAGGGTGGAATCCCCTTGACTGGGCTAAGCGAATCCTGTTGCCACAGTGCCATTGCTGTCAGTGAAGAGAAATGGGCAGGTGTGGGTCTGGCTTCTCCAACCAGCTTCAGTGATGGAGATGGTCCTTCTCCTCTGCCAGCTGTGGGAGGGACAGGACACATGGCTTTTATGTGGCTGCAGCTTGTTGGCTGCGTTGCTGTAGTTGGACAAGCTGTTTCTGAACCTAACTCCTGTGCTGGTTACCAATGGTTTAATTTCCAGCATAAATTTTTACTTTTGGTTAGCAGTGTTTCCTATACTGATAACATCAAACTTGTTGCACTACAGTGTGGTGTGGAGGTTTTTTTCCCTCCATGTGTACTTCACATGAGTGAAGCATTTTGAAAAAAAAAAATGTTTTTTTCCAGCATAGTTTGTATAGATTGTATGCGTCTAGTGGCAATTTACAGAAGAGTGGTTGAAGAATCTTTGTTCCACATCAAAATCTGTCTATCCTCACATACATATATCTGTTTCTATCTAAAGTTTTAAAATCTGAAAACATTTGGCATGACAATGATGTGTGATCACAAAGACCAAATGTTTTGTGCAATTTGGCCAGTGCTTCCCACCGAAACTGATAACAGGTGTGGGAATTGCCTGTAATGGTCACTGCCTATACATTCCATGGCTTGAGAAGAAACCTGGTCTCTACCACGGGGAGCAAGTTCAGGGACAGCTTTTCAGTCTCAATTGCTCTTTAGGGCAGTTCGTGGCTTGTGTGTTTGTGGTAACTGAGGAGAGGGTGTAGCTGGCATCTTTGCAATTAAAAACCTTCACATCACCAGCACATGGGTGCTTTGCTGTGCCTCTCTGTGGTTCTGGGGGTTTTGGAATGTGTAAGAAAGCAGCAGCTGGAAGCAGGTTTGAAAGATGAGGAGGGACGTGCTATTGTTGGGGCTGGAGCCATCCTGGGACTGAGCTGGTGTGTTCCTCATGTACCCATCAGCATGTTGAGATGTGGGTGTGCCATTGACTGAAATGTCTTAAGGTTTGGTAGCAGTTGCTAAGCAACTGCAAAAAAACTTCAGAATGGGATTTTTTTTTCCTTGCCTACGGATTGTTTTTGTAGCAGGTAGAGGAGAAGGAGAGTGAAGAGCACTGTGGGGTGGCTGCCCAGAAGCCCCTCTCCTTCCTTCCACATGTCACAGCCAAGGTGATGGAGAAGGACCCAATCTTGTACTGTGCTCCACTTGCAAATTCACAACTCTCTCACACTGTTACAGCAGTTTCATTTTTTTGCCACGTACATAAATACTGCTCTCGACAAGAGAAGATGCTGTATTTTAAACATTGCTCTGACAAGCCGCGAAATTTTCCAGTAAAACTTTGGTGTTTTAAGGAAGACAGTTGTGCAGCAAAAGGGCATAACATGAGAAGTAAAATAAAGATCCAGAAGTGTTCTCCACCCTCAAAGGACAGGTATGCTCTCAGCATAGTCGTCATTGAAAATAACTTGAAGTTTTGCACGACCCCACCAGTTCACACTATAAAAACAACCAGGTGTGTGAATTGTTTTAGCAATTGGCATCCCATCTATTAAGTCATAAGTGCTACAGTTGGTATTTCAAATTTTTTCATATAAATGATGTCTTACATGTAAGGATTATGTTCAAGTGATTGCAGCTTGAAATTGGCTGGTGTCTCATGCATTTTTATCATTAAAATACAATGTCCTCGTTGGCAGTAGCTTAGTTTTGGTATTTGATTTGTTTTCAAGCACCTTACTTTTACAAGTCATGTATTGTTTTTTGGCAGAAAGGCAGCTGCTTGGCATTCAGAGCCACTAGTTTGCAGTAACAGTTGTTGGTTCTGGTCTTTATTGGTTTTTCTTTCCAATTAAGATGCAGCTGTTATGACTTCTGGAGTGAGGGAGGATTATTTTATCTAATGATGTGAATGGGAAAATCCTAAAGTAAGGATCTGTCCTTCAAAACAGCTGGGAAAAGACCAAGTTGTGAGGCCTCAATGTTTAGTGAGAAGTACCCCGGGCTGTGATTTTTGTGACAAACTTAGTAAAAAGATCTGGTATTTCTTTTCTCATGTAAATGAAAGGGAATTAATGATTCAGAGAAGATTATCCTAAAGGATTTTTCACACTGCATCTTTTACAACATAATAGGGGAATGTACAATTGCTAATGCCTTTGAACTTGAGGGTTTTTTTGTGACATTTGGAGCACTTGCAGATATAGTGCTTTTGTATTTTTTAGGGAATAAAAATAAGATTGTGGTATTTTTAACTTTTTTGCTCAGGTGTGTGTTCAGTGCTGTATATGAAAAATCCCTGAGCCATGTTTTGTTCTAGTTATAGCCTAAAAGCTGTAATCAGCAGAAGAGGAAGCCACACACACAAATCATTGCAGTGTATTGCAGACTGGGAAGTTCTATTAAACAAACCATTTAAAGTTAGGAAGTCCAGCAGGCAGAAGGTGGACAATGATTTGACCTTTATGTGTAATTTCACTTTGGTGGCTCATTCATGCATATTTGTTTTTTGAAAAGATTGTAGTTCACTCTTTCACCAAATTCCACCCATACAGCAGAAAGTCACTCATACCTAAGTGCATCCACACTGGGAATCACACAAGTTAAGCTGTTGCACTGTATACACATACATAGAGAGATTGTGTGTATGTATATAAGTATATATGACACTACACACATATATATAGTATATTTTGAATGTTGTTCTCCTTTGTATCTTCCAGATGTGATTTTTTGGAAAGCTGGGGGTGGAGTGGGATGGGAATCCCATGGTACTCTCTCCTTTACTGTTGTTTCACGGGGCAAAGGAAGATGAGGAGCAATTGTAGGCTCTTCTAGGTCTTCTTGGAAGGGTTTGCACAGTGTCTTTGGACACTGTTTCTTCCTTTTCCTCTAGCTTTCTGAAAGGAATATAAATTACAACAAGTCGTTTTAGTAGATTAATCAAATATATGCGTAGGCATTGCCTCTCAACTATAAATGGCAGTATCATTTAGAAGAATAAAAACAAGTCAGCCAGACCAAAAGTAGAGAAGTTGGATATTTGATATGTTCTCACACTAATAAAAGTAAATATTAACTTCCATAACAAAAGTGTATCTAACTTGATGAATTATTGAACTGAGAGATCGATTTAGAATGTCAGTGCTATTGGCAAGTGATATTGTAAACCAATACATCAAGCTCTTTATTGACACAACCATAAATCAATGACTTTTATTTTCCTCTTTCATTTCAACACAACAAGAGTCAGAAATAAGTTCATATAATCTCAATATTTTTTTAATTTTTCTTTTTATAAACAGCAAGACCACAGGAATGCCCCAAGTAGGTTGTTTCAGCAGGTTTATGATACAAAAAATATACAATTAAATACTGTCTCTTAATAGAAAAGATCCAAGAACAAGTCTTCAGTATTTTAATTCAAATACTTGATGCTGTTTGAATGAAGACCATTGCATGAAAACTTGCTGGATGGATGTGGCTCCTTGTCCACCCAATATCCTATAGTGGCCCTTGATGGTGAGGGTTGGCTGTACAGAATGTATTTATTCTCGGGGTGATGGTTCTCTTTCAGAGATACAAAGAAACTCATGTGTTTAACAAATTTGTGTGAATGTAGGACAGATACTCTGGTCTGTGTGGATGTGATGACCGTGAAGATTATGTCTTTTGAACACTGAACTTCACATGAGAATGTTTTTAACTTGAGTACTCTCAGTTTGAAGATTGTCTGATCAAGGATGGCAGGTTGACTTTTAGGGCATCCAGTGCCATTTAACGTGCCCCAGGGTATCAGAGACAGCATGTTGGTCAGGTTCCTGGTGTGTAAGAAGCTCTGAGATGAGATGTTGCTGTGTTTTAAATAGTATTGTGACAAGAAAAGAATGTCTTCTGTTTGTGACCAGTCTGCAAAAGTAAAACCAGTTAAAACTTTTTATGCCTGGGAACTAAAACTACAACTACCCTGAGCAAGTCCTATGAACTGATATTTTTTGCTGGTGGTGGTGATTCTATTTCTGTGATTTATTCCTGCATGATAAACAAAGCAAGCTCTTAAAAATATTTTAAAATATGTAGGAATAGTAAAAATAATCATAAATAGGTAAAAGAGCCAAATACAAACTAAGGAAAAAAACCAATAAAACTGCAACCCCCCAAAACTGAAAAAGCAAGGGTTTTTATAACTTCCTTGGTCACTAACTCGATTATAGTGGCTGTATAAAAAGTGGTCCATTTTGGTAGTACATTATGTTGCCATGGTAACATTGACATACTAATTTAGAAACCCTTCAGGCTTGCTTTGAGAACAGGACCATTGCACTAGTATACCAAAATATGAAAAGACTTACTGTGAAAGTAACTGCTAAATGTTTAGGATGAACCCTCTAGACACATGTGGACTTTTTTCCACCCCAAAATTTCTATTAGGATCCACATTTGCTTATACTGTTAAAAATACCTGAACCAGATTTATCTTAATGGTTTTGCAGTTTTTCTTATTAAATCCTTTTGCTTTCTTCTTGGAATTGGACCATTGTGAAGGCCATGTTAGGTGCAGCTCCTTAGTCCCCCAGCTACAGGGAGTTGTTATTTGGGGTACTTGCTTCATTCCCCTGTCACTTGGTCTGTAAATTGCACTTTGAGTCCTGGGTGCTAACAGGTCCTGCATCATCTTACCTGTGTGTGGTCACAGATTTTTTCCAGTGGCATTGAGTTATGTCAGCTGGACCAGTGAGTTTACTGCCGTTTAATTTCTGCTTATTTGAAAAAGAATAGTTATGTTGAAGTGCTATGTAACTAGTACTATGATGCTCAATTTATAAACAACCAAAAAGGGTTGCCCAAAGTAGGGAGCATGCCTGTTATACTTCATGTCATGGGTAACTTCCTATGTGGTAGAGAAATTTATTGGCTCAGTTCCTTGAACCTGTTCTCATAACAGCCTCAAAGGATGCCATGAGCCCTTGTTTCTGGCTGAGGCTGGCAAAAACTGGAGTTGTGTGGGATTAGCAAGGCCTGAACATGCCTGGGGTGCTGCCAAGTTACGGTCTTTTTCATTACAGGGAATTTTTGGCAACTATTCTTCACTCTCAGTAGAAAGTACCATGTTTTCTTTCTGTTTCATATCAATATATACATGCACACAACTGGATTTGTCACTTCTTTACCTAACTCAGTTAAGTTAAGCAAAATGAATCTTAGCATGGGCAATAAGCATTATTTATTAGATTTCAGTTGAACTGATTCTTCAGTCTAACCAAAGAAGACTTTTGCCTGAAAAAAAGTGACAAAAAGATTGGAATATCAAGAAATACAGTCGAAACAGGGTTGACTAAACAATGATCTTCTTTACCAAGTCTGCTTTGTAGCAACTTGGTGTACTTCTTGTTTCATGATAATTTCTTAAATCCTTTTTTGGGAGTGGAGGTAGGTTTTAATGTTTAAGTGGTACTAAATTGACAGATCTGGAAATCAACAGGCAGGATTAGGTTGTAACACCAGCTTGGGCAAAATGAGGGTGTTCTAGATTCTGAAATTTTATTAGGAAAAAAAAGGATAAAAGTAAAAGGCATTTTAAGCCCTTCTGGCCACAAGGATTACTGTTAAATCTGTGAGCAGAATGCAGCTGACAGATTCTCAGGTGTCTCTGTACTACAGCGATGGTTCATGTGCCATACCAGCCCAAGAGACTGTAGACTCTGAAGCAGAACAACTCCAGCCTGTGTCTGAGGGCTGCTGTATCTTCCCATCTGAACACACAGTGAGTGCTGCTGTGTGCAGAGCTCCTCTGCAGCTCGAGGGGAGAAACACCCCAAACCAAAACAAGGCGGTGCTGCGTTTGTGCCAGGATTTCAGGCTTTCCCATCATGATTTATGCTGTGCAGGTATGAATTTATAGGGAGTAACCAGTGCTGTGAACAGGGCATGTCATATGTGTTTAACAAAGTAGTTAAAGTTAAGATTTTTAAAGAAAAACTGAACTAAGCTAAAGGAAATCATGCATGTTTCTCGCAGTTATAAATCTACTCACAATTGAGCCAGGCTACAAATTATGCTTTTCCTCCCTGTCTTCCCTACCTCCTTTTGAGGAGATGACATTATTTTTATCCTGGATCATTTCTTTATCTTGATTTTGCAGCCCTCTACAAGCAGTTGCACCAGTGTAACCCAAGGGTTTTCCAGAGGAGGGAGAAAGGTCTTGCTGCCACATGAGAGGCAGGCAAAGCCATGCTCCCAGGGGAGTACAGATCCTAGCAGACATATTCAATTGCAGAGGGTGCCTGCAGCCACCCATCTTCATCACCAAGCCTCTTCTCTTGGCAGCCTGACTCTGCCCAGACACACAGTCTTCAGTGTCCTGGTGATGTGCTGCTGGGCCAAAATGGCCTCATTTTAGGTCAGAGAGGTAATTTATCGGTGCTGGAATGGTACCTAAGGAAGCTGATGTCAGACTGGGATGGGCTCCTGACCAGATCTCAGGGTGAGGTTGGCACACACATCCATAGGACCCTTCCAAGGACACTGGTGCATGGAGAGGAGCACTGATGGGGATGGAGTAGGTGGGAACCCAGCCTCCTTTTATCAGTATGGGTGAAAGGTGGACCATGTCTTAAGGCTGAGTTTTTGTGCTGGGTGGAGAGTGCAAGCTGGAGCTGCTGGGACCACAGCTGTGTGTTCCAGCCTGGCTCTGCTCCCCCCTCCCCTGCAACCTCCTGGCCCAGCCAGAGGCCATGGCGTGGGGGAGCCTGTGGCAGCTCGTGCTGCTGAGTTATCCCAGCTGTGCTTCAGCTGCTCCCTTTCCTCTGCAAGAGTAAATAAATATTTAGTTTGAATTACATTATCGAGCAAGAACCATTTCCTTTTTTCATGTGCTTTTTTCGTTTCATGTGCTTTTTTCATGTGCTTTCCTCCTTAGAGCTCACTAGCAGCAGCAATGACATTGGGGAATTATCTAGAGACAAAAAATTTATAAGTCTGTCTGGATTTGCCTACTAAAAATACGTTTTGACAACAGTCATTTAGTTTAAGAATTTGTGTCCTGCCTCAGCACTCTGTTTAGTTTGTCCACTTCCATATCCCTTTGCTACTAAATGTTTTTTCTGGATGTCTGAGAGGCTTTTCCCATCTCCACTTGCTAGAGAATCAGTATCCTAGAGATTTTCAAGCTTGAAATAGATGAGGGTGATTTTTTATAATCATAATTTGATTTCAGAGGGCTTGGTGGGGGGTGGTAGTGGTGGTTTCCTTCTTTTTTTTTTATTTTTGTTTCTGTGTTGAGTCATCGGGTTTGGGGTTTTTTGTTTGGGTTGTGTTTTTGGTTTGGGAGGGTTTTGGGTTTTGGAGGGTTAGTTACTTTATTTGCTTGTCTTGTTTTGTTTTCTCTCAGTGTACTGTTTGCCTGCTTGCCAGATGAGGAGACTAACGCAGGGAGGCAAAGCCGAATCCCCCCAACAGCGGCAGCCACCCGCTGCCATGCTGCGGTACAGAATGTGAGAGCAGAGGCTGTTTTGTTTCTTTCCACGCCCCAAATCCAAACACCCACTTCCAGCATCCTGATGCAGGCTGTTTGTGGGCCAGTCTGTGGGCTGGCAGTACAGGACAGCCCTGTCCTCTCCTCATTCCTTCACCTGGAAGGAAGACGTGGGTGCATCACCATCTGGCTCTTGGGGCTGTGCCTTCCCACAAAGGTGGGGTGCTCTTACCCACAGTGCCTGTTTTTTTTTTTTTTTGTTGTATGCTCTTTTTCAAAAGCTGCATGTTTCGTCCTTGCTCCAGGGTTATTTTTGTTATTTATCCTACCTTCCCTGAACACCTTAGAAGTTGTTACTTCTTTGTGCACTCAACAGTGCTCCCCATCAGGGAAGAGATGGCTTGCAGGGCTGGTCATTCAGTTTTTGTTCCCAGTTCCAAGCTTTTATTTGCTTATACATTAATATTTGCCATGCCTGATTGAGACTGGGCTTTGCTCCTGGTGTCAGTGACACAAGCTGCATGTTTTCTCACAGTCTAGCAAAGGGACAGACAACAGAGCTGTTGTCACAACTGGAATTAATATGCCATATGGTCCTTGCATCACCTTTCTTTTCTATATTTGTCTACTGCAGAAAAATTATTGAAAACAGTCGTCCATTTCCAAACTCAAGTTTCAATACAAACTGTTTCTTTTCTTCCCCAGCTTCCTGCATTTTGTTTGCAGGGGCACTGTTGTCCTTAGACTAGCAAATAAAAAAACTCCTCAGTTGCTAGAAATAGCCTAGCTGTAACTCTATAAATAATTATTTTCTGCAATTTCTTAATTTTTAAGCAGCAATGTTATTTAATATTCCCAGTAAGTGTGCATGTCTGTCATGTCTATTTTTCTCAAATACAGCAATATAATTGCTGATCCATGGGTCTGTAACTGATGTCTTCTTCTCAGTTTGCAGCTTCCCATTGCTTTATTAAAGAAGTCAATCTAAGCTTATATAGGTTTAATTCTGGGTTATTGGGGTTTTTTTCCGTCAAAATAGGTTCTATTTCATTTCTGCCAGTATTTTAGGGCTTCGGGTCAAAATTATTTCAGCAAAATGATCTGATGGGGAGTGTGATAAAACAGGATTTATCTGTGTGTTTCTTCGGAAACTTTGCCCTGCTTTGTCTCTCCAAAAGTCTTCATTTTTTGTCCTTTTTAAACTAAACTGATCATATGAAGAGGATTCAGATGCTTTATGAATGACATTAGAATTATGGAGAGCTGAAAATACACCTCTGGACAAATATTCAACGTTCAAAAGAACCTAAAGAGGTCAGAAACATAAAACAAAATGCAAAACTGCAATTAGCTTTACAGAATTGTATCCCAAATGAAACTATTGCATGTTGTGGAGAGACTTTAAAAAGGGTAAAGCCATAAAATACTTGGGAATAATACCAGGAAGGGTCTGAAATACAGTGGAAGGGAGCCTCACAATGGTTGGCCATATAAAGATGCCCAGCTGCAGGGGGGAGTAGTGGCTCTGAAGGTTTGATTCTCACCCCACTGCAGTTGGATCCCTGTTGATGCTGGTTGGCATTGCAACAAACTCTGTTTCTCCTGTGTGGACACCTCATCTAGGCAGTCTTTTGTAGATGCTTTATACCTTGGGAGATATTGTCAACAATATTTGAAGTATTTCAGTAAATAAAAGCACAAATGTGAGAAATAAAATTGAGGGTGAGATAAAATTGAACTACAAAAACTTTCAATATAGCTGATATAACAAGAATCAGGAATTAACAAAGAAAAATATAAAAGTACTCATTTTGTATATGCATATATCCAGAGAATGATCTGCTACAGAAACTGGGAAAAGGCTCTACCACCTGTGGTTTCTAGTTCTAGATCTTACAAACCATTTGCTAAGAGAATAATCTTCAACTGGCAGGATTGGAGAAAGGATCAGTCTCTTTTCCTAACAATTCCTAATTGCTTATTAGTCTTTTAGATGTGTGAAAGTTATAAGGACAATATCTGTCTCTGATTCTCCTGCAAATCTCTCACCAGTGAAAAAAAAATTGTACACCGTGCATGAACTTTGCTGTTTCTCTAAAAACCTATTAACTAAATTAGCAATATGAACTTTACTTACTATGACAGATCTGCTTTCTGTTGTCATAATACAGAGATGATACTGACTTTTCTTCCCTTTTTAATTTCATTCTCAGCTCTTTATGTAACCTATCTCCATCTACATAAAGGGTGGGTTTTTTTTCCCCGCAGGTTGGATCTATTCTGGTACATCTCCTTGTTCTATTCCTTAAAACTGAGAATCAAGTAATTGTTTAGGGAAGGGCATACAGTGTCACCAAGTTCAATCCTTAACCCAGCACTGCCAACCCACCATTAAATCATGTCCCTAAGCACCACATCTCCTCATGTTTTACATACCTCCACTCAATCCTTTTTGTGGGCAGCCTGTTCCACTGCTTTTCATGAAAAATTTTTTCCTAGTATCCAATCTTGACCTTCCATGGCACAACTTGAGGCCATTTGCTCTTGTCCTATCACTTCTTACTTGGGGGAAGAGACTGACCCCACCTCACTACAAGATCCTTTCAGGTGGTTGTAGAGAGCTATAAAGTCTCCCCCGAGCCTCCTTTTCTCCAGGGTGAACAACCCCAGCTCCCTCAGCTGCTCCTCATAATAGTTGTGTTCCAGACCCTTCTTTTGCCCTTTTCTGGACATGCTCCAACATCCCGATGTCTTTCTTGTAGTGAAGGGCCCAAAACTGGTCCCATGATACGAGATTCAGCCTCACTCATGCCAAATACAGGAAATCACTGCTCTATTCTTGCTGGCCACACTATTTTATCCTCTGGGGTAAAACATCACTAACCCATGCATTTATCCAAAACTCATTAAAACAAAGTTCCTTCTCCTTACTAGAGCCTGTCCAGATTGGTTTTCCCCTTTGGCAATCTTTTGCAATGCCCACTGACAAGCTTGGCTGCTTTATTTGCTAGTGAGTATTCAGTAGGTGTTGCTTCTCTGGTTGATCCCTCTGTTAATCTTCATCTAAGCCTTTAGCCAGCAGGCAAGGTTCTTTCCAGGTTACCTTCCTTTGGACTGCCCTTGTGCTTAAGGATGTCCATGGGGGCATGTTGCAGTTTTGAACCAGTAGGATAAGAGGGACAAGCTAAAGTACCTCGTATTGCTGTCCATTAAACTTTTCCCCTCTGGATTCACATGTAGTTAAACACCACAGCTGTGTAGGAACCATCCTTCTGTATAAGCAGTTGTTGTGTTGGGTAAAGTGTATAATCTTTTTTTTTTTTTTTTAAGAACTACAGGAGAATAAACACAAATGTTGAGTCCAACAACTAGAAAGCAGTTTGAGTAGGTGTTGTTACAAAGGTGCAGTTGGAGCTTGCCCTGCCTCCTGCTCCAACCCTCTAGTGAATAGCAGAGCCCCAAGGGAAGAGAGCTGGGATTTTCTCCCTTTTACCTTGCACTACCATGGAACCTGACTGCATTTCCCACCTTCCTGCAGCAAGCAGCTACTTCCCCAAGGAGTTTTACTCTCTTGACTGTGGCAGGGTAGGCTCATTTGCAGCAAAATGGGTACTCTGCTGGTTTGGCAGCCTCAGTGCCCGAGGTGCTGTATTTATCATCCATGGGCTCTGGCCTCGGCGCCGGCTTCCCCCCAGCATTTGTCAGCGCTGAGTCGAGGTGCTGGCATGGCAGCCAGCAGCCTCCAGCAGAGATAATTCTTATCGTGTGTGCTGCTGGCTCAGCTCCGCTCTGCCTCACATGGTGACAATTTCTGCCTGCCATCAGTCCCCCCTTTGGATCCCAGTCATGCAGGCAGCAAACACAGCCAAAAGATGTGTGTTCGTGCAGTTTTAGTGTTTGCGCCTTCAGTCTCTATCAGCAAACTTTGGGAGAGTGAATTCTTCTTCCCAATCGCTTTGCCCCTTTCCTAGCATATTTAGCATTCAATATCTCCTGTGCTGACCTTGTTCTTTAAATTGCATTGGGACTTGTCTTGTTTGAGATGCAGGTCAGCAGGAAAACAGTCAAGTGTGGAAAAACACCCAGTCGCTGTTCACTGGGGTCAGAGCAGCACAAGTGACCTAAATTTGAAATGCTCCATACTCCATGCCCGATCCAGCATCCTCAGACTGCAGCTTGTCTGTCTGCTGCAGTTGCAGACCAAGAAGTGATTTTGTTCAGGAGCAAGATTTCCACCAATTTAATCTACTAAAATCTGGAGTTTGGAAATCTGGGGCAAAATGAAGGGAAAAAGAGAAAGCAAGAGAAAGAAATGTAGAAAAAAAGACAAGTTGTAATTGAGAAGCTTGAGTGAAATACAAGATACTGCATTTTGGTCATACAGTGGGGTGTATTTTGGCAGTTCAATTTGTTAATTTTCTGGAACAGGCATGAAATTGCTATATTTATATATATAGGAATTAATAATAGCTTACAAAAGCAACACATTAGCTTCTTTTGGGTGGGAGGAGAAACCAAGATCTGCCTGAAGGCAAAACATTTCTAATTCCCTTTTTTTGTTTATTTTTGTTCTAATTTTTTTAAGAGATCTCCTCTTTTATCATGTGCATTGCTGTTGCCGACACTGGTGCTGGAGGAGAGCATCTGTGCAGTCTGCATAAATTGATTTGGAGGGTGGCCGACTGGGCTTGGTGTTTCTTTCAGGTCAGGGCTGCCACGGTTTGCCACTGTCTTTTATGTGTGCTTGAGCATGGGCAAACACATCCAAGATGTAGGAGTGTGAGTTTGAGGAGCACTTGGCATCAGCCCCCGCACATGCCGGTTGTGAGATGCCTGCTCACAGAAAAACACAGAACAGAAAAAGCCAGGGAGGTTTTCCTCTGTAAGGTGAAGCTTGTAGGAGCACGCCTTGCATTGCTTTTGGTGTTGAAAGCAGATACATTTTTGTTGGTTTGCTTCTAGGCCACTAAAAGCTGCTGGCTTCTTTCCTGACCCCCCAGTGATGGCACCAGTATCACAGGAAGGGAATCCTGTCGTTCCCTCTTGGACAAGGGACAAATCCTGGGTCAGTGGTGATGACCTAGGAATACTTTCTACAACTAATGTGAAAAATTTGGGGGTTTTTGGTAGGGGTTTTGAGCACAACAGCAGAGAGAGGGTTTGGGGTGGATCCCCTCCCACCCTTTTTTACCTTAATTATGAGAAGTTTCTGACTGATTGTGCTGGTTGAACCATCCAGAGGAAAACAGCAGCGTTCCTGCAGGGGCTTGCAACAATTTATACTGGGTTTTTGCTGACACCTATTTTTATATCAGAGATGGCAAAAACATACTGACATATCTAGTCTATCTGCTTGTGAATATATTTCATTTCCATATGCATCCAGCCTTGCAGTATGTTGGATAAGTTGGGTTACTTGTTTTAGCTCATCTCTGCTTCTCTCTTTCCCTGGAGCTAATCCAGAAAATGTCTTGAAAGAGAAGGTTTTATGGGGGGGAAAAAGAGATTTAATTTGCATCATGAGGAAAATATGAAAAGTCTTCACAAGATGTGATGACTACATTTGATATCCTGTAGGTTTTGTTAGTCTAGAAATGATTTTTTTTCTCTTCTTTCCGAATCTGAGTGATCTGGGGGGATGGTGATCGTCTATTCTTCTTCGGTATTTTAATCTAGGAACTAAATAACTTCTTTAGTGAATAGGTTCGCTCTCTGACAGTAATTCTGACATTTTCTACTTACTCTTAATCTCCTCCATCTATGAGGTAGATTCTATTTACTCTTTGTAAAATATTTTGCATTATAAACAATAATATTTTGCTTAAGATCTTCATCCTTCTCTGCAGGAGATGGAGAAGTATGATAGGCAAGAAAGCAGTGATTTTTCTGGCATTCAGAAGAAAACACATAAATAAATGCTGTAAACACACACACACATATATAGAAGTATATAGAAGTAATGTAAAAAGAGTATGTATTTCCAATTAGTGTGTCCAGAGAAGGGGAATGGAGCTGATGAAGGGTCTGGAGCCACAATGTGATGAGGAGTGGCTGAAGGAGCTGGGGCTGTTTAGCCTGGAGAAAGGGAGGCTCAGGGTGAGACCTTGTTGCTCTCTAGAATTACCTGAAAGGAGCTTGTGATGAGCTGAGGGTCAGTCTCTTCTTCCAGGTAATGAGACAAGAAGAAACAGCCCCATGTTGCCACCCTAGAGGTTTAGATTGGATATTAGGAAAGTTTCTTCACTGGAAGGGTGACCAAGCATTGGAACAGAGGCTGCCCAGGGCAGTGGTGGAATCGCCATTCCTGGAAGTCTGACATATGGATGTGGCACGTGGAGATATGGCTTAGTGATAAATATGGTGGTGCTGGGCTAAAGGTTGGGCTCAATGATCTTAGAGGCCTTTTCTAACCTTAATGAATCTATAATCCCAATTATCTCTTCAGGTTTTAAGCTTTCTCCTGCAACACTGGTGTTAATGGTGACATTTGACATTTCAGTTACTTGTTTTCTACTGTTGATGAATGAAAGAATATAATTGAATTCAAGTGGAGAAAAAAAAACCAGTTTTATAAGGATTAGTAAGGTAATGTAAAAAAAAAAATCTCGATCTTTTATAGAAGTTTTCACTATCAGCATGGTATATATTTATCTTTTCAGTGTGTGCATGACATCACATGAAAAACGTGTAGCATTGATAGAATGTGGTGCTTCACTGTGAAAATGTAGCACTTACAGATTTATTTAGCAATTTTGAGTGGTTTTTACTGCAAGTTATTGTGCTTTTATGTACTTCAAGAGAAATGCACGTATGTATGCATGTAGGTCTTGCATATTTACTACATGAATTTCTTCAGAAAGAGCAGTAGTTGTTCACTGTGTGAACTGTGGAAGCTAGGTAAATGTTCATACTTGTTAAATTTTATTTTTAGCTACTGAGAAGAAAACAAAAACGATTCACCCAAATATTGTGCCCAAAAATCAGAATATTCTATGTTTGTGCAGAAGTCCTGGAGCAGTTACAAGAAACTAAGAGAATCTAAGAAGAAGGAATATGCAGTTCATTATTTTGAACACTGCCCAAATTGGTGGTTTTAACAGATAATTCTTGTTGACTGTTGTCTCCCATGCATTTTTCAAGATAAATCTTTAAAACCTGATTTTTTTATCTACCTACTCATTCTTGTTTTATCTTTTCTTTTTGCTTTTATCCATGTATTCTAATCCAGAATTTACAATGAAATTCGAGCTTTCAAAACAGTTCACAAAATCAGCAATTGAATGCATGGTTTGTCACTTTTACTTTCATAACAGCTGTAAGATAAATAAAATAATGAGATATTTACAGCACAAGGTCAGGCAGTTTTTGTGATAGCAGCTTTTCATATGAGATTACAGCTAAAAATGAGGGAAAGTGCTGAGTTACATAATTCACTGAAGTTTGACACTTAGAATTTGTGTTATAACAGCACTTCATAGGCTATAGATGGGGCTGTTTCAAGTTCTGTTGTAAATCTGACTTTACAAGACTTTAATGTTCTGTAGGCTAATAAAAATCACTCTAGAATTGAATGTGTGAAATAAAAAAAATTGGTGTTTTTAATATATTTTAATGCTCAGGGTATTTTGTCATCTTAGATGTTTTTTCGCCAAGATTGCATTGCTCTTGGATTTTTGAATAAAGCTTAAAGCTTACCTTCATGTCTGAGGGAGGAGGGGCAAGAAAGAAAAGGGAAAAAATAAAAAAGGCATCCCAAAAATAGAAGTCTTGCATTTGCACAGTAAAGTTTAAGGTATCAACATGAGCTTTTGGCACCAGAGGAAAGGGCATAAATATTGAGCATGAACTATAGTGTAATAATAAGTGATAACATTTTCACACGGTTGAAGTATAAGCCTTCCAGGAGCTAGAGAGGATAAGCTATAAGCCCCAGAAAGTCAGCTTTTCTGGATGACTACCCCTGTGCACTGCACATCTCTCCTTGTTTGAAACATGTGGGATGCTAAGCAGGAGGGGAAAGTGTCTGACCTGAAATTTTGAGGGTTTATGTAGTTTTTGCATGGTATTGTTCCAAGGATTCACCTGCTTGGCAGCTACTATGAAATGCCAACAGTTAGGAAGCGTGATTAAAAATATCCATCTCGATTCCACATGAGCAGCAGTGGCTTACAGGAGGAATTAGCCCTCAGCCAAACGTGCTGCACTTTGCCATTTAGGCAATCTTGGTGCAAGGCAGTGCAGGGCTGCCATAACAACCTGCCCCAGAAACCCTGCTCCCTTCTCTTGGTGCTAGCGATGTGAGAACAGTGAAAACTTCAGCTCTGGAATACTGTGTTAACATTTCCCTCAGTCCCAGTGCTACTTTGTAATTTATGCTAGCTGTATTCAGTACTGGCGTTGTTGTTTCTGGCTCCCTTGTCTAATCTGCAAGGGGAGGACTGTCACATGCAAGGGTGACACCAGCCTGACCGTGACCTGCAAGGCTTCCAGTGGCCTCATCTGGGGAAAGGAAATCCATGCAAGAGCATAAACTTAAGGCCAGGAGGGACCTGGAAGCAAACACCTACAAATTTCTCTCATCTCCACTCCTTCCCCTGTGTCCATGGGCTTGAAGTCATTCGTTTCCTCAGTGAGTATGATAAGCTTTCATCAGTGTTTGGTGACAGTAGCATGCTACTGTCTTCACCAGGTTGCGGTGTCCCAAGTATCTCTGGCATTACTGTTCCAGCTGGTTTCCAGTGTGTTTCCATTTCCAGCTGGGTGAAGGAGACAGAACTGGGGAAGCTGTTGACTCTGACCACCACAAATACTGTGCCACAGGGACCCAAGGGAGCCCTAGCAGTCACAAAACCTGCAGCACACAGTGATGCTTTGGACAAGGGCACACTGTTGTTTTGTCTGTAATTCAGCCACTGGGAGAGATCCCATGGGCTAGGCTGGGTTCTCTTGGGCTG
Source organism: Buphagus erythrorhynchus (assembly GCA_013400855.1). NCBI lineage: Eukaryota > Metazoa > Chordata > Aves > Passeriformes > Sturnidae > Buphagus > Buphagus erythrorhynchus. Next base: position 49,722 of record VZTT01061922.1, read on the forward strand.
GCAGAGATAACCAGGCTTGCATTGCACAAGAGACCTGCCAGGGATAAAAGGGAAATCAGTGTAGCGTAAAAGCAGCTCCAAAAGATTGTGTGTCCTGTCACCTTGGTCCTTGGCGAGGTGGCCAGCTGCCAGATCCTCCCAGACAGCTCCAACATGGGCTTAAATGAAGTTTGAGACTGGTGGCTGTTTATCTAATGTTGTTCATTGTTCTGTACAGGCAATTGCAGAAATTAAGGATTCAGCTGTGGGGGTAAAAAAAAATTATTTCTTCAGATTTTTATGTATTGCCTTCATTCTGCACATGTAAGAAGCTATGCTCCACAGCTTTCCTCACAGGCAAGAAAGTAGCTTAGACACTGTTGCTTCAAGGTAGGAAGGGAGAGATTGAAAATTTAGGGCAGTTGGGGAACAATGTCCCCCTCAGATTTACTCTGTGGTAAAAAAAACAAAGGCTTTTTATTAGTATTCTTTTTCCTATAGCTAGATCTTCCCTTGAGCACTTTTGTGTGCTGTATTTTTCACTCGTGTTTTCTAACTTGGGCTTAAAACTGCCAGGCTGAGGACTTCCTTTCCCTAGTTCATGTCCATGAGGAATTACTGGACAGGAAGAGAGAGAAGTTCCTACAAGAAGTAAGGCAAGGACAGGAGCTTCAGGTGAGCACATCAGAACTCCTCCTAGAAAAAGGGAATTAAGATATCTTTGGTGGTATAAAGGCTTTATTTGCCCCAATCTCCATCCTGTGAATTCATATTGTACTGTCATGCTCTATCAGGCAGGACAGTTGTTTAAGTGCCCATCATTTTGAGCACGCACGACAGCAAAATCCTTTTAAAATTATGATACCCAGTTGGAGTATATCTGGTTGTCTGTTAGAACTGTTAGGCGTAGGAGGTTTTGTTTTAGGAAGTGTAAAATAATGTGCCTGCCGGCAGCTGTGCAACCTTGGTGTGAGGGGGACTGTGCTGGATGGTTTCAGAGGTGTAAAACAACAAAAAAAGTGTGCTCATTTTAACCCTCGGTGCCTTCTGTAGTTTCATTTCAAAGTACAGAATCTCTTAATGCAGTTTCTATTCCTAGTGATGATTTGTTAAGGGACAGAAGCACAGACAAGTCTGAACACAGATCAGTTGTTTGCTTTGGTTTTATGTGCTTTGGTATCAGCAGTGCATGGTGACTTGACAGCACAGCAAGTCCTGTGATGAGAGCCAATGTCTGGGCCATAGGCTGTCCCTGTGCTCCACCTTGGAATCTTCTGGGTATCCGCTGCTCTGAATGGGGCTGAACGTAACAGGAGGGGTGTGTTATTACAAATAGTGAGAAAGCATCTGGGGAATATTCTTCTTGAGAGGCACTGTTCTTATTTGAAGGGAAAGGAGGGGGACAGAAGCTGCTCTGTGTTGGCATCGTGGTACACAGTGGCTGCTTGTGGGTACCACCTCTGCTTGTGTTGTGAAGGTCCTGGGATAGATAAAGCCAGGGTTAGGCACACACATTTTTTAATTACGTAACCCTTTGGAGGTGGCTTTGTATACTTATCTATTACCAGATTAGAAAATAGGAGTAGTCTTACTAAGCGTTTTGCCACATGTTTGTTAAGGTTGTGGAAGCACACAGTGAGAGTTCTTCTGCGTTGTGTAAAAAGCAAGTTCTTCCTTGCAGATCTGCTTATTTTTACTTTTGAGTGTGTGTAGATTTAACTGAAGAACATGTGTTCACACAGTTGTGATATTTAAGTTAATGTGGGGTGACTCAGTGTGCATTCACTGCTGTGAGCCCACAGCGACTTCCACACAGAACATTTTATTGTCTGAAGACAATGCTAATAATGGTAGCATTAAAACAACGTTGGAATTTCACAAGACAATATTCTGTTCCCAGAACTGCCAAGGGACAAAAGCTTTGCCATTATCAGACAGGGGAACAGGAGCTGGCCTGCAGTGCAAACAGTGCACTCTGCTTCCTCCTGGCTGGGCTGGGGTGTCCTGCCCCTCTCTGCTCCTGCTTCCTGGGACGTGCTCCAGGATTTGTCACAGCAGCGAGCACCTCTGCAAAGCAAGCACTGCAGCAGTTGGCTGTGCTGAGAGCTGCTGTAACACAGCCCCTTCCCAGGATGATCCTACTCTAAGCTGCTTTCATCCAGCAGGTGAGTATCCACCAGCATCTTGGCCAGGTGAAAGGGCTGGAAAGGGCAGGCACTTCCTTGGCTGCCCCTCACCTATCTCTGCTCTGGTTCTTGGTCCCACCAGGTATGCAGTTTGCTGAAGGAGAATTTGGGATAGGTGTAGAGTTTTGCAGTTAATACATTATGGCTGCTATGGCATTCCCATAACTGACAAAGCAGTGATTCAGAAATGATGCAGTTTACATTGGTTGTGCATTTCTTTACCATTAACTTTGGTGGAGGGATTGTAGGATGAAGCCAATGTGACTGTGGTGACTAGTGGGGGGCAGCTGTGCTGTCTTTGTAGCTGAGGTATAGGTTATAAGTGCAAATAAGTTGTTCATTATGAAATAATAAGCATTACACATATATTATTAATCCTTAGCAATATATTATTAATATATTATTAATCCTTGTAAAAACAATAATAGTTTCCTTATCAAAAGAGTTGTTTATAATGCTTGGATCCGGAAAACAAAGGTGCAGAGGTGGGAGCTGTATGCATTTATTCTTTCATAGGAAATATTTAAAGTAAAACATTTCCACCCTCATAAGTACTCCTTTGCAGCAGGTTCCTGGTATGCTGGTCTAATAGTCAGATTAGATAATGACAGCACAGACAATAAGATGAGAAAATGAGCTGAAGAGGAGACTGTTGGCAGTGCAGAGACACTTTTTGGAAACCTCACCAACTGTAAACCACATTTGTAGTATCATGGCTTACATCCAGTGTGGACAGCATCTGCAGTGCAAGCCATTTGGAGATTCACTAGTGGTGAGCACAAAGTTTGCTTCTCTGCCTTAGTAACTAGCAGATAAGATAGCTGTAAATCCAGGCTCTGAGTCTTGCACTGAACATCTTTAAGATGAGAATCCACTGAGCACTCGCTACTTTAGTGACTCCCAGCAGCATTTCCCAGGAGCCATGTGACAAAGTACCAGAGGGTTGGGCTTTGATTTCAGTAGCTTCATTATGGAGTTGTGCTTATCTCTTAAAATGAATCCTTTCAAAATGAATTTTGTGTTTGGTGGGAATAATGAAGAAAAGAGCTGATTTAAGGAAAATTGAATGGGGGAAGTGTCACATGTTTTGCAGTGTTGAGATTCCAGGAATCCTTGCTGTGAAAAATGGGAGTTTAATTACCCAGGTTTTGTGTGGGTTTGCTGAGTTGCTTTAGTTTGCTTGTCCTCTGTCAGTCTCTAATAATGCTATTATTTACATTCACTAAACAGAAAAAATGAATTCAGTGATCTCTGTTGCTCAGTGTCTGCTGGGAATACTGGTACTGAGTTGTATCACTGCAAATATTGGTATGTTCTTGCTTGTACTGTTGGCAGAAACACTGGGGAGAGTCAAACAGCCTAACTTAATATTGCTTCTATTTTGTTTTGACAAAATCATTGCACGGTTCTGCCTCAACGTGGTCTTTTGTGAGCTGCAAGGAGCAGATCTCATCATTATTGGACTGGCTAATTCAGTCCATGTGATACGTACCACAGAACTTTATGGACTACTTTCAGCAATTTCCCTGCCTAATACATGTTTTGGGGCATCAGAATATCCCCTTTGTTTAGACAGTTTCTAAATAGCAGCATTTGTTATATCCATCACTTGATTTTGTCCCAGTATATCATGTGTGTCCCTGCATATCTGTATCACCAATACAAGGAATTTGGGGCATGTTTTCAGCATGACAACCAGGCTTGCACGGAATGGCACAGCCCATCAGCCCTCTGTTTAGCCTCTACTGAGAGTTAAACACTGGCATAGCAGCTTTTTATCCTTCTCACCCCTTTCCTGAACTGATTCCTTAACGCTGTACACAAAGCAGTCCTGCACAGCACTGCCTGTTAAGTCACTGCCTTGCTGAATAAATTACAAGTGCCTGCTGCTAAATAGGAAGAGATGATGTTTTCTTTCTCTACATGGTTCTTGTTCTCTTCCTCATGTTTTCTTGATTTTCTCAAGTCATCCTGTTTTGTGTGCTGTTGGCAAGTAAATCACCAAGAGATGCAAAAAGCAAAAGAGCAGAGGAAATGCTCAGTGCATACTGAGAAGCAAATATTCCAGTCTTTTAAGCATGGAGAAATGGAAAGAGGTGGATATAGATGGTGATGAATTTAAACGTGTATTTATTTATTACTCTGTCTTCCATGTCTGGATCATCTGCTGCTGAGGAGAGGGTGAGACAAAGAAACACTTGATTTTTGGCACCACTGAAATAGAGGTAGCAAGATGAGATCAGAGAATTGTATAGGTTGGGGTAGGCTTGCAGAGGTCACGTAGTCCATCCTGCTGACTAACCTGAGTCCCATCTGATCAGGTTGCTCAGGGCCATCCATACACAGGACACTTTTAAGCATCTCCAAGGATGAAAGTCCAGCAGACTCTCTGGACTTCAGTTTCAGTGTTCCCCTCTCCTGAAAATAAAATGTTTTCTCCCTGTATAATGCTGTAATATATATGCTGTAATACCACGTTGCAGCTCTGATCGATGCTCCCCTTTCTTTGCTGGCACCTTTGAGGACAGTGTGTGTCCCCTCCTGTTAACTAGGGAGACCTAACTGGTAGGTCTCCTCGTAGCCCTCTTTTTTCATGACTGAGCAAACACAGTGCTCTCACCCTCTTCTCCTACACTCCAGCTCCTCACCTGGCTCTGGTGGGTCAACATGGGTCTGGCACTGGGCAGCCTGTGCTGCGCCAGGCAGCATGTCTACAGGAAAAACTCTTTTCTTTGCTGCATCCCATGAGTCTCCTGAGACTGGTTTCTCTTTTCATGTCAACTGACCTTAATTTCTTTCCTTTTTCAACCTTTTTGCATGACATCTCCAAAATAGTAGCATTTTCAAGTGCTTGCCTGGAGTGTGAGGTCACACCAAAATCTATGTATAATAGTAGAAAAGGAAAAAAGCAACTGTTAATTCTTAACTCAGTTGCTTTTATCTCTCATGATGTTCATTTTACAACTATACCCATCCAGCAAGACTTGATCCTGACTTTTTTTTCTTAAAGAACTTAAAATATGTTGTCTAGTGTGAAATTAAATATTCTGCAGTCTAATGCAAACATCCAACCCAAAAAGGTGGATGCTACTCCAGGTCCAGTATCTATGTGTAAGTCATATTCTGTTAGCAAATGAAGTGGGAAAATGGCTCTTAAATAGCTTCTTCTGCTGCTTCCCTATTTTTTATATTAGGTTGCCCCTGTTATTTCAAGAGTTTATATCCAGATACTGTATACTCTCACAGAAAAACCAAATACAGTTTATCCAGGCAAAGAACATTTGGAGACTGGCTCAGTGCCCAGAGCCTGGTTTTAACCTCTGTAAAGGCCCTTTTCTTTCTCAGCAGCGCTGAGTGTGGTGTAGATATCCAGCATTTTCTAGCTAGGGGAGAAAAAAAGAAAATTTCAAGATAGAGTTTCTGAATCTCAGTGAGTCAGGTGTAACAAATACTTGCCTGAAAGAAGCCATCAGATTGTAAAGATCCTAAGCAGCAGGATCAGGCATGTTTAAACACCCAGGCTAATGAGCAGAGAGCTATGGCACTTGATGAATTCTCATGTAAATTTTTAAGATATCCACTATCTCCCAGCTGAAAATTCACTCACAGTTTTTCTGTATATATATTCTAAAATCATTATGACCATTAAATATTGTCTAATATATGTATAAATTCTGCCTGGCTAATTTAGACTTTGGATTATGTGTTTTCTACTTACAAGTATATTCGAGAATTCATCTAGAGTAATCCACCAACTCATCAAGGAACTACTGAGTATAAGTTAAAGCAAATAGTATGGCAAGAGATTGACAACTTGATTTTATGTTGTTATTTCTCACTGACTGAAGAAATTGGATTTGTCTCTCCATCCCTAAAATAAAGTAATCCCAACACAATACTGAAGCACTCATGAAGAGCTGTTGCTCATAGCATGATGCTCCTCTTGGAATTTGAAATAATGTGCATTCCTTTAAAAGGTGCATGAATAAAATATTAGAAAGGTAGAGTTTGTGACCTAGTTAGAAGTTATGTGCATGATCTCTTCTCCTTGGTTGAACTGAGGAAACAACTAGAGTAGGGAGTATCTTTACATACAACAAATCTTATCTTAGGTTTTGGTTTTGTTTCTTTTAGTGAAAGGGTCATTTATAAATGTGTGCTCTTTTGATTTGGGGCTGAGCATAAAATAGCTAGACATCTGAAAACTTAATATGCACAGTGAAATTTAATTAGGTAACTGCATAAAAATCAAAGGGATTCTTTTGTAGACAGGAAGCAAGAATCCCCTTTTGGTACTTGGAGCACATATGCAGCTAAATCCTGTTTTCATCTCCCCCTCTTCAGCAAGAGGTGTTAATAATGGATGTATATGATCTGCTGCTAAGGGTGATGGGCCAGGGATATGAGAAGGAATGGACTGTATTCCTTCCACTTGCATGGTGCCTTCTTCATGCAGCAAAAGTGCACAAAGTCTAGTATTTCAAAAGGCAGTCTTCAACTTTGTACATTCCAATTTGATTTGCGAAATTTGGTCTCCACAGACACCAAGCACCTATTTCATGGTCACAGTTTGACTTTTGGATGCTAAGTACCTCTTGAAAGTGGGCACAGAATATCTGAACTTAGGCTTAATTAAAAATTTCCATGAAAAATACAAGCCTAGCTTTTTCATTACCTGAATTTATATTTCTTTCTTTTTATTTTTGTAAAAAATTATGAAAAATGTATATCTGTTTATAAAAACACTTTTATATCTATAATGTGGACTAACTGTTGGGAAAGATAATAAACTTCAAATGTGCTGCAGTTCCACCTGTCCAACTTAAGTTATTTATTTCAAAAATTGTTTTAGTTTGTTTTTTGGGTTTTTTTTGGTTTGTTTTTTTTTTTTTTTTTTTGTTTTTTTGTGGTG
>VZTT01061922.1:56923-86404 GCA_013400855.1 Buphagus erythrorhynchus
TTTTTTTTTTTTTGTTTTTTGGTATATTGGGCAATACTGAATAAAATTAGATTTGTTAAAAAATCTGTTCAATGTTAACTCTTGGAATGAGAGGCTACCTGCAATATTTGTGCATCATAATTATGGGATTATTAAAACATTTAAAAACAAAAAAAAAAAAACCAACAAAACACAGAATCACAGAATGAACTAGGTTGGAAAAGACCTTTGAGATTATCGCAAAAAAACCACTATGCAAGTGAAGAAAGAGGACTCCATTATGGGAAACACCAGGTACACTTTCTGAGCAAGATCACTGATACATCCAAATATTAATATTTCATATAAACCATCGCACTCTTTAAATCACCTTTTGCTCGTAGTTATCAAAGCCAGCAAAATTTTCCAATGCTTCATTCAGGCAAAGGTTAGTGATGAATTCAATTTCATTCTCTTAAATGTTTTCATTTCTCTTTTGTGGCTGTGTCACTGCCTTGATTGTTTGGGGTTTGTTTTGTTTTGTTTTTCCCCCTCTATTATGTTTTTTTTTCAAAAAGTGGTGAGATTAATATTTTTTGTTAAGAAAGATGTTTAAGATGTTTAGAAGGTGTTTTAACTTTGTTTTTTTTTCCACTCATGGGAAACACATTGGAATTAAGCTTTTTTTATGTTGTGCAACTTGTGCTTCCCACCTCCTGCTGTATTAATGCATTGTGTGCTCCTCAGCAGAGCATGGGCAGCAGCTTTGAGCTCCTTTTCCACTCATTTAAAGGTTGGCCAGCTTGGGCAGAGAGTATTCCTCTCTGTGTGTCTGCACATGTCAGTGTGTGGTCTCCTAATCAAGATTTGTTGTCATCCACGTAGTTCAAATAAAGTTTCATGTGTGGTTTTCACTTTTCCTGTTGTGGTATTTCTGTGATTTTAATGTTCAAGGACAAGACTTCTCTGAATCTGCATGAAGGCAAAAAGAGCAGCTGTAGAAAGTATATTTAGGTATAAATATTTTAGATTTTCAGAAGATGCATTTACTTGGCATGATATTGCCTATATGAAAATTGTATTATAATAATTTCATTCCATTTTTCTTTCATTTCAGTTTCCATCAGCAAGGCAAAACAGTCTTTGCTTTAATTATTCTTCATTAAGATTCATATCTCTGAGATTAAACTGAGATAAGCTTTGGCAGTTCTCCGGTTGTGGTTGTCTAAAGAGGAGCCAGGCTGAGGAAGCAAACTGTTTTCCAGCAAGTAAAAATAGGAAAAATCAGCTACACTCCCTGAATCCTCACTACAGTGCCTGCATGCACAGGGCACACCATGCCTTTGAGTTAAGAGATGCTGAAGAAGATTCGTCCTAGAAAATTTCTTTGAGAATTTGTTATGAGATGTGTCCCTCTGCTGATAATACCCAGGGACAGATGTCTCTTCCATTCTTCAGATGTATCTCAAATGAGGAATCCAGATGTTAGGCTGGCCTCTTTCTTCATTTTCAAATCCTCACTGGGCTCTTGCTTACGTGGCAAACACTTTGGTCATTCCTTCCTTTGGGATTTTTAAATTTTGAGTATGCTATGCCAGTCAGGACTCTGAGATTTGTTTTTTCTCATATCATGGGTGTTTTTTATTGTAAGAATATTGAAATGGCAAGGGACCAGCTCAAGGGGTCACTGGTGGAATGAAGTGGAGTTTTCTGTAGTTTTATGTTATGTTCGCATTTCAATGACTCTTAGTTCTAAAGGTCTCAACCTCATTATGAAGATATTATTTAATGAGCCTTCTAAATGTGTTGTATTACTGGAGTGGCCTGGCACCACAAACAGCAGGAGAGTTTCTGTCCTGCCAATACCCAGCCTGGGTGTGGCTGTCCCCAAGTCAGTCAGTCTGTCTTGAAAAGGAGCATCACTCCTTCCTGAACAATTTGCATATCCTTTTGCTTACCAAATGGTCAAAAATTACATTTCTAAAAAATGGTAAAGATGTTTAGAATTTATCTAGTTACAAACTTAAAGATGCACAGATCTCCTCATATTGGTTGTTAAAATTTTCCACTTGACCTTGATATCACCAGCAGATAAGAGATTTCCTGTTGAAATTAGGATAATGAGCCATTGCAGTATGCCAGCTGCCCAGCCATTGTGGACTGTTTTTCTAGGCGTTCCAGCAGGACTTTTTGGAGAGAAATTGGAATGAGTGTGGGATTTTATAGAGAAAAAAAGCTACAGAGAAATGTCAGTTCAGAGGAGAATATGGTAGCTCACACCCATATAATTAAAGAAGTTAATATTTTTTTTACAGTCTGAGTCTAGTCCAGAGTTTCTTATCTTGGTTTGGATACTCCCTTTCTAGGTGTGAGGCGTTTTCTGCCCTTGCAGAGGAGATTAAATCTTAGCTGAAGCTCAGAAGNTAGCTCACACCCATATAATTAAAGAAGTAATATTTTTTTTACAGTCTGAGTCTAGTCCAGAGTTTCTTATCTTGGTTTGGATACTCCCTTTCTAGGTGTGAGGCGTTTTCTGCTCTTGCAGAGGAGATTAAATCTTAGCTGAAGCTCAGAAGGGAAACCAGCTTTGTGTACATCACTCAGTGTCATAATTTTTTTGTGATTTTGATAAGTCTGATATTAACTGTCCTTATGGTGTTACTCAGATGGTTTAGAGCATTTTTTCGTTTTTTCTTTTTCTTACTTTTTCTCCCTCTCTCTTTTTTTTCCCCAAAGGGAACTGAAAAGATAAGGACAGTTGCTTTAAATGTTCATGTTGAGGCCATTTGCACTGGCTAGTAGGAGCCAGTGACCAATCAGTTCTTAGCAATGTCTCAGCTACTGTGTGTTTGGCACATCATCAGCATATCTATTACTGATTTTTAAGAGAGGTACTGTGGGGGCACTTAATGCTCCTAAGAGGAAGTATTGAGGAGATCAGTCTTTCCTCTTGGAGTGAACCAGGCTGGATAGGGCTTTGAGCAAACTTGGTTTCATGGAAGATGTTCCTGGCCATGATGGGAACCAAATGATCTTTAAGGTCCCTTCAAACCCAAACCCTTCTCTGATTCTACAAATCTGCTTGCACAGGCCTTGTTAAGTTACTTAAAGGGGAAAAAAATATCTAAGAAAGAGTGTCAATGAGAAAGATGTGGAATGGTGACTGAGCAGAGCTGTTGGTGCACACCACGGCAGCTGTGCCCCTCTGTGCCTGCCTGCCTGAAGCAGGTCTGTCCATCACCAGGAAAAACCACTGAGCCCTCAGTTTTCATGTATTTTCATCTGAGTCATACAACTGCAGGAGAAATTAAATCCTGGGCCTCCAGATCCAGGAAGAATCCAAGAAAGAATTAAAAAGCACCTAAGAGTTGACTGTAATAGTTGTCAAACATAAGTTGCCTTCTTGGAGGCCAAGCATTTGGTATTGGTTTATAACAATTAGGTTGGTTCTTCCAATGCAGGGCTGGTCTTGTATTCTACTGCAAATTCCACAGGAGTGGGACAAGCAGAGTCTGTTTATTTCTTGTCTGTTTATCATCTTCCTTTCATGTTTCATGGAGAAAAACAAGTGCACGTAACTTGTTGGTGGTTTTTCTGGGTTCTTCTCAGAACTCAGCCATACAGAGAGGTAGCTGGAGTAGCTGAAATTTGATGGCAGGGGTCTGGCATAGTGCTTGCTAAGCATGTAAGAATTGCACTTGCATGAGTAATTAGAACTTGAAAAATATTAATGTGACACCTCTTATGCTAAACAGTATATTAAATTGGGAAAGGAGGATGTGGTGCTTTAAGATATCCTAATAAGTCCTTGCTCATAAATTCTACTGAAATTTATGCTATATTCTTCATTTTCTGTACCTTTTCTTGCAGTTCTGTGTTAATGTTTAAAACTACTTAGTGTGGTGTATGTGGCCCTTCTCAGCTGTGTGAAGGGTGTTGTGTTGATTAAGAGGTTTGTCTGAAATGTGTTGCTGAAGGGCACCATCTTGGGCTGATAAAGTGCTACTGGACATCTATTACCAGAGCAGTTCATCTGCTGAAGGCAGTTAGTACATGGATCTGCCTTGGGCTGTTCATCCTGCATCTACCAGTGCTGCCTGTCTGAGGATTTGCTGTCCTGCTGGCAGAGACATGAGTCCTCACAGAGGGCTGTCCACACTGCTGCTCCACGGCCCCACGTGTGAGATGTGTAGTCACGAGACTATTGTGTGTTACGTTGAAGAACTTATATAGTGTGAAACTTAGTTCAGAACTTGGTCTACCTCCACATCACTCTGTAAGCTTTATCCTTTAACAGTTTTGTCAGTGCACACTGCTGTTGCAGATGCTAAATAGTATCACTGGGGTTTTGTTCCATGGCATGAATGATGAAACCAGTCATGCACTAAAAGCTCCACAGAACATGTATCTGTTTGAGGTTTGTATGTATATCTTCTTCAGTCATTTCTGTCCTGGGTCCAGAGCCAAGTTCAGTGAAGCCCATGTGTTGTGTGCTTTCCTGGTGGTTTCACAATTTAATGGATACTCTCTTGGGAAGACCTGGAACAGTATGTTTATTGTGGCACCAGAGGATTATGGCAACTCACTGTACAAGACCAATTCCAGTATTAATACTTCCACTTTTTATTACTGTGACCTCTTTCTAACACTTAGAAGATAAAATAGGCTATATATTCTTAGCATAGTGTACACTGGTGTTGACTAAACAACAAGATATTCCACTATATAGTTCACACTGACATTCATATCATAAATGTGTCTGTTTGAATTACTACTATTGGAATAAACCACATGTATGTGAGTTATGTCTATATACTTGTATCATTTAGAAAGTAAAAGTGTATTCTTGTTGATATTGGAAGAAGAAAACTCTTCTGTGTGTGTACTTATGTGGTAACTGTGTCCTGGAGCTCTCTTAAAAGCCATTGTGATAGTGGGTCTTCCTCAGCTTGGCATCTCTGCCCTTCTGCTGGCTGTCACCAGCCTCGCAGCAGAGAGGAAAACTGCTTCTTCCCTTCCTCCATCACTGCTTTTTTTCCACATAAAAAGATGTATAGAAAGCTGCATCCCGCAGCAGAGGTGTTTTCCTCCCAAAGAAATACACTGACTTATTTTTCCCTTACCTATTGCATACACAAATGCTTAATTACAGGAATATTATCTCAAAATTTTAAAATTATGTGCTTTTCTCTCAGCTAATTTATTGTAAAGTTATTTGAAATCATTTTTAGCAGGTAACACAAAATACAAAAGTTTGAATTATTTTTTTTTCTGTGTGGGCTTTAATAACTGATTTAAATCTCCAAAAAGTAGCTAATAATTTTGTGGAGAAAAAGGAGAAGGTGTTTCATATTAAATGAAAGATGTATTGATTGACTAGACAGGAGTAGTGTTTTGTAAATACAATACTCCCATGGTTTAAAAAAGCATTGTCTAAAATAAATGTTTGAGCAAAGGAAAAGAGACTAAGGGGGAAAAAAAGCAAAATTTTTACATATAGACATACAAAAATTAAAGAATAGATATTTCATGCTTTTTGTTGTTAGCTTTGAACATATCCTGTCATCCTTCCCAGCAAGGGAGGTGTGGAGAGTTTTTAAGCACACAAATATTTTGCTCTTTGACCTTAACTTTGAATATAGGAAAACAGATCATCACTCTAGAGTCCATATTTTCATGTCAAAATCAACTAGCAGCTGCCCTGAAATAACACTAGCATTGATATTTTACATATTGATATTTTTCCCTCAGTTACTTGTAAAGTAGCTGACATTGGTTCTATGCCCCACTAAATTTTTATCATAGAAACAGAGTTGTGTTTTTTTTCTTTGAAGTATTTCTTCTCTTCTTATTTGGAAGTAGCCAAAAACACAACAAAAGGGATTGTTTATCTATAACAAGAACTTAAAAGGCACAATTTTTTGTTGTCCTTCATCAGTGAATTAAAAATTGCATTTTGACATTTTGGCCCTGTTTGCATTTATTCCTTGATTTCCCAGGACAGATGCATTTCATCTCGCAAATCAGATACTGCATCATGTGCAAGCTTGTGTTCTGAGACTTCCCTAATGACCTTTTAATTAGTTGTTATTATTACACAGCTCATAGGCTTCAGCCACGTTGATGCCATCATTTATCTCACCTTTCATGTGACATAGTCTCAATTGCTGTTGTGGTTGCCTTGCACTTCTTCCCCTCCCTTCTCCTGGCAGGGACTGGCCTTGGTGTCCTGTTTCCATGACCATCAACACTGATGTGCATGCCTGCAGTATTACTGTTATGTTGTGTTTTGGGCTCTTTTAATGCCTTTTTCATATATTCTTTTCTTGTCTTTTTTTTCAGAATCCTCCAGAGCATTACATTCCCCTGTTCGGAGTGTGGACAAGAGTTTGGCATTCTGCTTTTACAGGTACCTCTTTGAATTAAAATCCACATTTTTTTCCCTAGGGGTGGATAAAAGGAGAGCAATTCCAGAATGATTTTACTATGTCCTCCTCTGCTGTCTCAGGAGGTATGTTGTGATAATGAGTTTCTTTTCCTCCACCTTCACTAGTTGATTGGGTTGGCAGATTCATTAGTTGCAAGTATATAGTTGAACGCCATTTCAGAAAGATTTAGGCTTTTTCTTCTCTTGCTGGCCTCAGTTACACAGCCATGTATGTGTCAATATTGAAGAATCCTTTTTGGAAGTAATCCAGTAGTTCCAGGCTTTTTCTCACCCTTTATTCCCAACCTGTACTGTTTGGTTGCAGTTGCTCCATTCAGTAAATTTGTTTTAGCTTTTTACAATGAGGACCTCCAAGTGCAAGTGAACACCTCTTGCCTTAGTCCTCCAAAGCTTTCTATTTGTTTCTGTTACTTACCTTACTCCTTTTTGGAAATATTCCAGTAGTTCCAGGCTTTTTACCATCCTTTATTCCCAGCCTGTACATTGGTTACTGTTTTTCCATTCAGTAGATTATGTTAGCTTTTTGTAACAGAGACCTTCAGTGCAAATGAGCACTGGTAGCCTCAGTACTTCAGAGCTTTCTGTTACTTATTTGGTCATTACTAATATTTTCCAAATACTGAGTTACACAGAATCAGAGAATGGGTTGGAAGGGACCATAGTGGGTCATCTGGTCCAATCTCCCTCCTTAAGCAGTGTCATCCTAAAGTACATGGCACAGAATTTTGTCCAGACAGTTCTTGAATATCTCCAGCAAGGGAGATTCTACAACCTTTCTCAATCTGTTCCAGTGCTTGGTAAAGAAGTTCTGCTGGTAAAAAAGTTCTTATATTCAGGTGGAACCTTCTGTGGATCAGATTCTGCCTGTTGCCTCTTGTTCTATTGCTTGGCACCTCTGAGAAGAGCCTGGATCCATCCCCTTGGCACCCTCCCTTCAGATACTGATAGACATGGATGAGTTCCCCTCTCAGTCATCTCTTCTCAAGGCTGAACAGGCCCAGCTCCCTCAGCCTTCCCTCATAAGAGAGATGCTCCAGCCCCTTAATCATCTTTATTGCCCTTTGCTGGACCTGCTCCAGGAGCTCCATGTCTCTCTCTTGTCCTGAGGAGCCCAGAACAGACACAGCACTCCAGACATGGCCTCACCAGGGCTGAGGAGAGGAGCAGGATCAGCTATCCCAGTCTGCTGTCAGTGCCCTCCCTAATGCAGCCCAGGACACCATTGGTCTTCTTGGCCACCAGGGCACCTCTGGCTCATGGACAGATGTTGTCCACCAGGAGCCCAGGTCCTTCTCTGCAGAGCTGCTTCCCAGCAGGTCAGCCCAGCCTGTGCTGGTGCATGCAGCTGTTCCTCCCCAAGTACAGCACCCTGCATGTGCCCTTGTTAAACTTCAGAAGATTCTTCTCTGCCCATGTCTCCAAACTGTCAAGATCCTTCTGAAGGGCCACAGCCCTCTGCAGAATTGACCACTGCTCCCAGCTTGGTGTCATCAGTGAACTTGCTGAGGAGGCATTTGCTCCTTCATCCAAATCACTGATGAGCAAGTTAAGCAATATGAGCGCAGCATGGAACTCTGGGGGACACCACTGGTGACAGACCTCTGGCTAGACCCTGTGCCACTGATGATGACCCTTGGGATCTGCTGTTTAGCCTGTTCTCTACCCACCTCACTGTCCAGGCATCCAGCTCACACTTCCTGAGTTTGCCTATGAGGATGTTGTGAGAGACAGAGTCAAAAGCCTTGCTGAAGGTAGAAGCATGATTTACTTTTAGTGAGTTGCTAAACTGATACTAGTGAGGTAATAAACTGGTACTCCTGAGCACTTTCTTGTCATCCATGTGGATAGAGATGGCCTCCAGAATGAGCCACTCCATCACCTTTCCTGGGAGGAAGGTGAGGCTGGCTGGCTGGTAGTTCCCTATGTCCTCTTCCCTGCCTATTTTGAAAGCTGGGGTGCTTTTTTCCAGTCCTCAGGCTCAAGTCTATCCACAACACTGTGAGCTTGATCTCAAGGTCTGAGCAGAAGGTGAGCATTAAAACTTAAAATCTTTATTTTTGTCACTAAAGCTCCAAAACAAAAAGTGTGAGGAGTCCAGTGTCAGGAATAATGAAGAGAGTAGCTTCATCCTTGGTGAGTACAAGTAAACCAGCTGAAACCCATGAGGGCAGGAGGGGACAGGAGCTGAACATGTGGCACTTTGTAACAGGGGTTGTACAATTCTTGAAGGATTAATAGGGCACTTCTGGTATTTCATTATAGCAAAGAAAAAAATCAGTAATCAATGTCTGATGTGTCATGTGTCAAATTAGCAACACACTTCACTAATGCTTAGTTTTAATTCTTCTCAGTAAAAGGCGTTTCATGTTCTTCTGTTTTCAATCAGCATATTTGGCTCCAGAACATAAATTTGCATTGTGTGGGGTCTTAAATTAACAATTATCGCTGCTGTTTTATTTCAAGACAAAATGTTAAGTCTGAGAGTACACATGGCTAATTTAAGAGTAAAAATCTGTTCCCAGAATGTGAAAATCATCTCAGAAGTCATTTCTGTCTGCTGAGGAATTGGGAACTTGAAATTCCAGATACGTATCATACATAGTATGAAATTAAGGCAGCAAAACCATTTTAGCTGTGCCATGGACTGACACCAGGAACATTGAAAGATCTGCGTTAATTTTTGTGATCACAAGTTAACATACACTAATTTACCTTCCTCATGTTGTGCTGCATGGGATTTATTTCTGCCATCTTAGAAATGGGATTTGATGTTTTGTGTTCATACAGATGCTCCAGTAGGTCTGTAGTCTTGTTGGAAATATATTGCCCATTTTGTCAACAGAAAAGATTGGATTCATGATTTATGATGAAAGCAGCATTCAGTCCTGGCTGGTGTGACACAGCCAGCCCTCCCTTTTCATTAGCTTTTAAAGAATGCCTGGAAACCAGTCCAGATCAGTGATGAGCTGGAACTGGGACTGAGGGACACCTTCAGTGGAGGGACTTAGTTCTCCAGCAGTGGTGGGGGTGGTGTGCTGGCAGGGCAGCTGGGCAGGAGGGGTTACCTTCAGTTTTCTTTCTTGACTTCTAACAACATGTACCCTTAGACATGAGGTTAGAGAAAAGGGGAATGAACTATCCTATGGTATGTCCTCTTATCTAGAGAAACATAGCTGTGCCATTCAAAAATAGAAGAAATCATTCATGGAGTTGCTCTGAAAGTTGCAGTGCCCTTGAACACTGCTGTAAATCATGTATGGTTTGTTTTTGTTGGATTTTTTTTTTCCAAATATAATTTTAAAAATACTTGATTTGTTTTTACACAGTCAAAACTTTTATATTGTGTTTATTTAGGAAAAAAATGCTATATTTCATGTGTGTAGGGTTGCAATGCTTAGAAATGGTTAACTCAGGACAATTAGGTTGTAGACTTTATTTTTAAATAGCCATGCTGACCTTACTGCAGTAATATCTCATGTTGCAGAAAAGGCTGTTTAATACAAAGAGTTTTGACAACCAAGACCCCACAGCTAATCAGAAGAGCAGCTCAAAGTCTGCAGTTGTCAGAATTAGGCCGCTCTATTGTATCCCCCTGGCTGAACATTATCGTTTTTCTAATGGTACTGGTTTTACCATGCTCATTTTTTAATTGTGCCTACTGTGTTGCCTATTAAAGGTGGCCTTGTAAGTTTTTTATATCAGTAGCAGACATTAATTAGCTATATTTTAATATTTATTTCTAAAGATTAAATGCTTGTGTTCATATATAGAATTTATTAAAAAGAGTTTTCCATGTAACAAGCTGTTAAAGTAAGAAAATATTTAAATATAAATAATTAGATGGCTTTCTTGCTTGTAAAATCTTGACAAGTATTATAAGAAATATTTGTTTGGGCACTATTTCTTTTAAATATATTTTCACAGCATGTGAGAAACTTCAGGAAGGTGCTATTAAGCTTTATTTTGAAACTTTAAAAATAAGCATTTTGAAAAGATTCTTTTACTATATACATCTCTAAAGGAAAGGAAATTTTAAGTATGATGTCTTTTTCCATTTATAATAGCTCTTTATGGTTTATTTTTTTTCACTGTGTAAATTGTTGGAATTGTTTTTCTTTTCTGGGCTGTGTTTGTTTACTTTGGGTCTTCATGTATTTGAACATTTCTAGAGTTTTGCAGGATTAGTAACTGCAAGGGAGTGTCTAACTAAAGCTGTTTTCATTGTGGGTTTATGGTTATTTCTCACATAAAATATGATCATACCTATGATACTAAGTTCCTTTAATGTATTTCTCATTGTAAACAGTTTTAGAGAACTTTCATCAATAACTAAGAGTCCAAACATGGCAACTTGATATTTCAGGGCCTTGGTCCTTTTATGACAGTCGAGTAAATTTTTGCCTGTCTCACAAGAACAAGCTGGCAGCAGTGTTTATGTACATAAAATCAGAGATTGCTGAACTCCATTGAGAAATGGGAGATTGGATCAAATCCCCAGTCCCCAAACTGGGGCAAGTTTATGACCTCCTGAGGAAAAACCGAGTTGGTCTTCCTATTTCAACTGAAATGTCCTACTTGCTAGAAATTATTTAATTACACTGGAGCAGGGTTAGTAATCCAATTTCATTGTCAAGTACCATATGTGGTCTTTTATTTGCTCTTTATTTAAAGAAAAGTTGCAAATAGTTTGTTGTTTTTGTTTTAAAGTGGAAGCCTTTGAAAGAAAGTGCTGGAGAAGGATCTTTTTCCACATACTGAATCACAAAATTGTTAGGGTTGGAAGGCACCTCTGGAGATCATCTCATCCAGGCCCCCTGCCAAGACAGGGTCACCTAGAGCAGGTGACACAGGAAGGTGTCCAGGTGGATTTTGAATGTCTCCAGAGAGAGAGAGAGAGACTCCTCAAGCTCCCTGGGCAGCCTATTCCAGTGCTTCGCCACCCTCAATATAAGGAAGTTCTTCCTCATGCTGAGATGGAACTTCTGGGTTTTTTTCTGGCCATTGCTCCGTTTCCTGTCACTGTGCACCACTGAAGAGAGTCTGGCACCATCCTCTTGGCACCCACATTTGAGACATTTGTACAATACAAGGTATAGCCTGGTACTTTGAATATCTGCCCTGGAGGGCTGCTTCCAGTCTGGACTTCAAATCTAGTGGAGGAGGTGTTTTCTTTGTCATCCTCCACAACTCTGACTGCATTTTTAGGTCTGGCAGATACCTGCTGGGTAAGACAGTGTGGATGACTAAGGTGAAGAGATCCCTGTTTTTTCTACAGATTGGGAATTATCATCAGGCTTAGCTGCTTGCATGTCTGTTAATAGAAATAAGAGCTTCACCTGTGCCAGGTGACATTGGTGCTCATGGCATGCCCATGGGCCTCTTTCCCTGAACATGTCTTCTGTCCTACATGCTCATGATCATTCTAGATTTTTCACAGTTCCCTTCTGTAGAAGTGGAACAGGGGAGATGGGCAGCCATAGAACTCATGTACAGGAGATGGGGAAAGTGTCCAGGTTTTGGCTTGGTTTGCTGTTCAGGACATAGCTGAGGCCTTGTAGGCAGACAGAAGAGCTCAGAAGTGATTCTCAATGTATTAGTTGAGGGAAAAAAGTACTGGTAGAGGAACATGTGCTTTGTGGTGAGATCCAAGCTAAAATATCAGCTACCCAAGATTTTATGAGTATTGCTGTCACTTAGATGGTGAACAGAGACTGTTTCCCCACAGAATGTGCCACGTTAGGTGTGTGTGTGTGTTTCGGTGCTGATGAGTTTTGAAGGCTCAGCTTAACGTAGCTATGAAGGAGATGAACCTACAGAAATCTTCTGGTCATGGTCCTTAAGCCTTTGACTACACAGCTGTGTTGGTAGATACACTGCACATTTGATACAAACATTCATTTTGAAAATCTATACTTGCACTTTATCCATTTAAATCTGACTTGATTTCTTAGTATTTCCAAGATAAAAAGTTCTTCTAAGCCAAAGTGGTTTATGTTTTAGGGCTTACTCCATAGCATAATTAAGGCCAAGTCTAATCCCATAGCTGCACTAATGCTTTAACATTCACACAAGTTTTTAAACATTTAAAGGATTTAGGACCATGTTTAATTTATCCCAGTGTGGCAAACTGAATTACTCAGGAGTGGCATTTTGAAAGTACTGCTATCAAGATGTATGTTCTGTAGGTCAGTTAATAACTGTAATTTTTTTGGTGAGGGATGCTGCAGAAGTTACTAAGCTGTTTCCCAGCTGCCTGATTACTGATGACACCCATGCTTCTGTTATTGAGGACCAGACTTGGCAGTGTTGCTGGGGGGACCACGTGGGTGGTGGAGTCTGAAAATCCTGCTAGTGAGGTGATGTATCTGCAGTAATACTAGAAGGGAGGGCGTTTTGCAGGTGTATCTCCACATTTTTGAAGATTGATTTTTATTTCCTTCTTTGCAAGTGCATATGATTTCTATGGAGCCTATTGCCATAAAGATTTCAGTGACTTAAAATACGTCTCACTCTGAAAGTGGGCTTGTTAAGAATTACCATGGACTTGAGATAGGAACTGAAATGAATAGTATTCCATTTAAAACATTTTTGCTGAGCTTCATAATTGAAATAATTTTTTTGCCTCCCTCTGTTTTCCCCCACTTTGCAGCAGTGAACCCCCAATTAATTTTCCCCCCACACATTGGAAGCACTACCACCAGGAAAAAAAAGGTGATTTACCAGGATGCCAAATCCAAGCATGGCCATGAAGGACATCTACGAGGAGCAAGATGATGAGATGCTAGCTTTTCCTATCAGTTGAGAAGTAAGGAAAAATGTAGTGCAGATAGCACTGCTCTTTCCATCAGAGCAGAGCAGGAGTTACTGCACCTTGCAAAAATGGGATTGTGAAATGGGGAAGCAGTGTGAAGAGGTGGAGAAGTAGGAGAGAAGTAAAAGCCCCCCTTTTTCCAGAGAAGAGGGACCAAGCAGATGGGACTTGGTACAGCAGGGACCTATATCAGGGTTTGATGAACCTCTGAAATGTAACTGAACACCAGTATCCTGTATTGAAGAAGGGGATTGTGCTGATCTCTAAAAGTGCATAAAAGATCATAGGAAAACTGTGTAGGCTCAGGAGACCACAGGATAAACTGAGAATTGTGGCCTTGTGGTAAGGAGGAGGCTGTAAATTTAAAACATAATGGTTATGGAGAGCTGTAAAATTAAAAATATAAAAGTGGTTTGGACTTGAGACCATTGACATTGGCTGATGAACAAGCAGTAAGGGTGTTGCCTAAAACTTTGTGAAGTGTTTAGAGCATCGTTCTCATAAAATGCACACTAAAATAGAAATATTCACATAAGGCTACAAATGTAGTAAAACATTATATTCCTTATTATAATTTGTAGGCCTTTTTTTTTCTTTTTTTTTTTTTGTTTGTTTAAATGAGCGACTGAAATTACTACAAAGAATGCAATGCTGTCTAAGCAACACAGGGATCCAAAGAAAACTGAACTGATTTCCACTACGGCTTTTACAAACAGCTTGTAGTATTGATCTAAATAATAAGACATTTTAGTTTGGTTTGTACTGTCTTGTTGGAAGAAAGGAGAATTTTATTTCTGGGCTTTCTTGTGCATTTATGCAGCCTGTTAAAAGAAATCAGTTTTCATCATTGTGAGGTATCTATAGGGCAGTATTTAACCCAGAAGCATCACTGAGAGTGGATTACTGCTCCTGGGTAGGAGATGTAAACAGTGATGGATTTCAGAATTAAAAAGAAGCAAAATACTTTCTAAAGTTTTTTCTTTCAAAGAGGCTGTCTCTATCCAGCTCCCAGTGAGCTCTAGGCATACACTACAGGGTTAGTATGTAAGTATAGCTGCTAGGTTGCTTTCCTGCTTTCCAGGTGTTTATGCCTCCATGGATTTTCCAGCAGTTATTTCAAGTTAAAAGTGTTAGCATTTCTGATTATGGCAATGTCCTGCTTTAAGCCTCATCATTTTCACTGCACATTGAAATAGAAGGAGTGCTCAGTGGTGACACCGTTGTATTTGTGGAGAGTTTTGTCTTAAAAGCCTTTGATGTAAAAGCAAAGCAGAATTAGCATAAATATATCAGCCCGTATTATACTCAGCTGTGCAAGATATTGCAAACAATGCTACTTGTAGTTTGGGTTTTTTTGGTTGGAAGTAACACATCAGCAGTGAAAAGTGCAGTGAACTTGGCCAAAGTTACTGCCTTCCCCAGTGGTGGAAATTTCTCTTGCCTACATAATTCTTCCACTCTTAGTTTTAGGTCACTGTACTTCACATTATTCATGACCTTTTGAAGGTTTAAAGGTATACTTGAACAGATGCAAATTGTTCTTACTGTTCACTGTATCATGTTTTAGGGAGGAACAGAGTTGAAAATGGGCACTTTCATTAGTATTTTGAGTCATGGTAGATCTGAAAGACTATTTCATCTCCTCATGCTTTATCTTGACAGTTAATATTATCTGAGACCAAGACTCCACAGCATGCACATCTTTATCTAAAATTGGTTTAAAAAATGAAATACTGCTGCCATTCTGGATGTGGATGACCTTTTATCAATTTCAGCCAGGTTTACTTAGGCTTTGCCTGTTTTGTTAAACTCAGTAACATATATATATATGAGGTTTACAATAGCAATTATCCACAGAATAACTTGTATCAGTTTTAGACATACATATTAGTATAACTTAACACATAGACCTGTAGCCAGTCATTCTCAGTGAAGCTCTCATTTGTAGGTTTTGCAGTGACTGCTAAAAAGCCAGCATCTTCATGAGGAGATCTGCAGCTCTGAATTGCACCCAGGTCTTAGAGGAACCTGGCATTTTCCATCTGTATCTTGTGTTCCTGTGCAAGTTTTGTTCTGTGATCTCTTTGTGTCCTGTTGCAGCCACTTCTTGATTACTTATACAGGAATTTATATCATATTTATGGTGCATCTTGAGGTAGTGGTAGTTATATTTTATCACCTGGAAAATGAAATTGACACAGGCCTTAAAATATCAAGGAAAGCAGAGTAAAGGCTGTCAGCCTTCATTATATTTATCCACTGTACATCATCCTCCCTTCTGTGCAATTCCTTCATCTGCTCTCCCAGAGGGATGAATTAGGAGAATGAGCTTCACTGTAACTTCATCAGGTGAAGCAATGTCCTCACCAAAGTCAAGGACAGAAATTTCACTCATTTCATTTGGACCACATTTTCACATGGCTTTTTCTGTAACTTGAATACTGCTAAAATATGTAATGCCTTTCTGTGGATACTTTTAGACAAAGACTGGCTGAAACGTGGCCAATGCGTAGGAGCTACGGTGCACCACAGAACTGAGGAGGGAAGTGTGTTATTTACTGTCAGTTGACATCATTCAGTCTGTGTTTAGAATGCAGTTTTAGGTATGAGAGGAAAAAAATGAACTCTATTATTGTAAAATACTATTGTATTCATAATAGTGCTAGAAATAAATACTTGCCACAATGGAGTCTGTTCATAAATTTCTCATACATTTCAAGAAACTGCATATTTAGAATATATAGACCTGGGATTCCAAAGTTTCTGCATAGTGTATCTCCTCCTACTGCCTTGGCTTTAAATTAAGGAAAGAATATTTTACAGGAGATTTATTTGTAGTTAATGTTAGTTGTATAGCTTTTGCTGCTCTAGACTGTGTTGTGTTCCCCTAAATCGTGCAAATAGTGCATTGGTTATTTAAATATGAATCTGACAAACATATTGTGGGCACAAGAGTGATTAGAGTGTGATGCCTAGAATGAATTAAGCGCTTTGAATCTCTGCCTCTGACACAAAGGAATCCTGAGTTTGAAGTATATGCCTGAAAATGCAGCTTTAAAAGCCCAAAACTTTGTGCATTTTGTTTTCTACTCAGCAGATCTGCAGTAGTTGTGGGGTATTACAGGAGTTCCATATGACCTTTCAGAAAGGTTTTATTAATGTATGCATGGTATTAAATAGAACTATGTTTGAATGCATGCATAAGTTTTTTGTCTTTTTTCTGTTTTTTGTCTGTTTTTCTTCAAGTAATTTCTTAAGTCTTGTAGTTTTGTAAGGGAGAGCAATAATGGAAATCCAGCGTAAATCCTGAAAAACACAGTTCAATGCACAGAAGGATTACACCTATAGAGCAGACCTCCAGATGTAAACAGAGAGAAAGGAACATTTCTTGGGTCCCTAGGTATATTTCACACATTTTCTGGGAGTAGGTGATGAAAACCTATTTACCTTTGAATTTCTGCAGGGTGTTACTGGTACCAGAGATGTACCCAACACGGAATTCAGATGCCTAAGCAGTGAGTTTCTTTGGAGTTTAAGCCAGAATAAGCCATTTCTATGCCCTGGTTGCTGCAATGATGATTTTCCCATCTTGAATCTAAATCTTCTGAGACTACACTGTACTGCTGCTCTCAGCCTCTATCATTAACAATAAAATTTATAAGTAGCAAAGCTCTGTAGTGTCGCTGTGGTGTTTCAGGTGCCCACAGACAGAAGAGAGGCTTGTAGGAATTGAACTCACTTTCCCAGTTAGCAATAGGATCAGGCTGCAGCCATCACTAGCACAGGCAGAAGTTTCATTAGATTTTACGTTCATCCACCTCTCTTTCATCACATTTTCTTTTTTAACTGTATCTGGTTAGTAATTTTTATCTCTCTGAAATGAGAATACTGACTAAGCTTTCTGGTGATATTTGAATGCAGCGCTTCAGTGCAATGAAGCAATTTAAACAATACACAAAAAGTTGATGCCTTTTCATAGCTGCATGTTCCTTAATTTATAGCAGCAGCCCTACAGGTACACAGCCTCCATGGCTGGCCACGTAACCACTTGGCTGTTACCCCTCAGGCTCCCTGTGCTGGCTCAGGTGGACATTTCTGTCCTGGCTCCTCACCAGGTCCTTGCTTTTCTTTGTAGACATGCCTGAAGCACATTGCCAGTTGCAGCATATTTCCATTGACTCCAGGGCACTTGGCTCCATGCATGCTTGCAAACAAGCACAGTTGTTCTCTCAGATAAACACGCACACATGGTGGGATTTATTTTTCTTCTTTTTTTATCTTCTAAGTGGGATGTTGAAGCCAGTGTGGATGCTCAGGCTACTAGGCAATGCTTGCTGACATTGATGAGGGCTATCCAAAGTGAGGAAGTTGTTAAATGCTGGGGAAAGACTTCCAAAAGCAGCCTGGAGCTGGAGCCCTCGGTTCCTGTAGCTCTGATCTGTAGTGGTGTGCGGAGCCACTCACCAGGAGGAGAATGGAGTTGGCAGCTGTCCTCAGGGGCAGGACCATGGTCACCTTTAATGACAGTGGTCAAGGAGGAAAGTTGTCTTGCTTACTCAAGTAGTATTAACTCAGTTGGGTGACAGCGTTAAGTACAAAGAGCTCATTTGTTTGTGGGGTTTTCTTGCTCTTGATGAAACCCCTGCTCTCACATAGATTTGATTTCTGTATACAGGTATTAAATATACACATCAATGGGGTATTTATACAGGCACTTAGCCATCCAGCTCTGAGCTGGCAATATGGAAAGATTGCTTTGTGTGTGTGGAAGAGAAATGTGTGTGCAGATGCATGTTGGAATTGCCTTCTGCACATTTGGAAGTTTCATACTTAATTTCAAAACAGTACTAATAAATATGTTGATTCAAATGAGGAAAGCTTTTTCTCTTTCAAAGAGACTTAGTTTAAATTCAGGAAGTCAAATTGCTGAGGAGTTAGCACTAGGATTTATAAAATAACATTGAAAGAGAAGCTTAATTAACATTTCACTACCCTTCAATTGCACTGAATGTGTGTCTGGTTTATCACCCACCTAAATATGTTAGTTTGTATTTGAAGAATGCTTGTGACAGTGAGCCTTCAGGAGAAAGCTCAGCTTTTTCCTATAATCTCATTATAGCATTTGTATATTTTATTTGCTTACTTTGACCTTGGATAATATGTAGAAAATATTTAATATATATATCACATATTTCTGGGCATCAGTAGTTGAGGTTGTTTTGTTTTTACTGTTAGTGTAACTTCAGCTGGAATTTTTTTTTGTGGGGTTTTTTTTTGTTTTTTTTTGTTTTTTTGTGGTTTGTTGTTTTTTGGTTTTTTTTTTTTTTTGTCGAAACAATGTAAAACCTGTATTAGTAAGTTGGGTATTGATGGATGAGAATACACAGGATGAAAGCAAGACATCCCAGGGAAGTATGCTGCTCTGTTTTCTTTAGGATAGAGTGAAGAAGTAGCAGCTGTTTTCTTTCTCTCCCTGAAGATCACAGTGATAATAGAAATGGGATATTAAAGAGGGTAGCATAGATTAATGGGGCAGTAATAAAACAAATGAGACCCATTAGCAAAATCACAGCTTGAAAAATAGATTCTGTGATAAGTGCCCTTCAGTGCCTCGTGTAGGAAAAATTGTTTCAGCACTTGTAATATCCATAGTCTTGGGTTTTAGACTGTTGTGACAATCTCAGTGATAAAACCTTAAAATAATTTAGATGAAGTTAAATTTCATTTGTACTTACTGCTTGATAGAAAACCTGAATGATTGTATCTACATGTTGAAGACAAGTTCTTTTTCAAACCCAGTCACAATGGTTTTGTGTGTTCCCAAAATCTTACATAAAAAACCAAAGCCATTTTTTGTTGTTCTGTTAAGCCTGTAAGGTGATCATGAGAGCTTGGAAAGCCTTCTTTGATTGCTGGAGCACCAGTGCTATGAATGTTCAAACAGACTAGGAACTGGAACTGGAATTGGTGGCTTTAGTGACATCTCCTGTTTTTATTTATTGATTCTATATTAGATTAGCCGTGAAAGATGTGGATTGCACTTAAAACTCTACATGTCTCTGTTTACTCTCTGCTTTTTAGACCGTATTGTTTTCTGGATGATTTAGAGCAAGGAAAATACACTTGATTGCTGAGATTTATACAGTATATTGCCTATAAGGAGAAAAATGTTTGGAGGTTAGAGACAAAACATGTTCACAAATCAGCTTAACTAAGTCAAATGTATTAATATGAAGTGCTTTTTTACTGGGAGATGGGTGGGTCCAAGTCTCTGAATTGTCTCATTCTGCTTCCCTTTCTCCCTCTAGAAATGTATGGCTGTATTGTGGTGGGGCTTCATTTTTTTGGATTGTTTATTTTTTCCCCCCAATGTAATTTTGTTGAATCCAAGCTCAGAGTGTAAATATCAAACAATACCAAAATATCAATATCAAATATCAAGCAATAGATGTCTTGTGAGATGCAGAGGGGTGCTGGGCAGGAGCGGGGCAGGGGCAGACTGAGCAGTGTCCCTGTGCCAGCAGCAGCATCCCGGGCGGGCGGCGCTGGGAGAGGAGGGCCGGGAGGAGGCTGTTGCTATCGCTCTGATGTCAGGCGCTCCCGCTAACGTGTGGTTGGTTATTCTGCCTTTCAGATCACTGCCGCTCCTGGAGCGCAGAGGGGACGGCGAGACTCCCACATCTTTCAGCCAGAAGAAAGGAGCCAGCAGAGCAGACTAATACGGACTTGTGTCGGGTGCCCTTGCCCTACAAAGGCTGCCTTTAAAAGAGAAACGCAGTGCTATTTAATGAGCTGTGAGATGAGGCACTGCTGCTAACGCTCAGATCCCAGGATTCACCGGCTATTCATTGTGCTTAATGTACATGTTTCTGCACCGTGCATTTAGGAGATCCCAGAGAAGAATCCAAAACGGCTGCGGGGGAAAGACCACCAAACATGCCTACAGAAACATTACCGACAGGTAGCATGGTGAAGCCGGTCAGCCCTGCCGTGACTTTCACATCTGCCGTTCCTCTCCGCATCCTGAACAAAGGACCTGACTATTTTCGCAGGCAGGCGGAGCCTAATCCAAAAAGACTGAGTGCAGTGGAGAGGCTTGAAGCCGACAAGGCGAAATATGTCAAGAGCCAGGAGGTCATCAATGCCAAGCAGGAGCCCGTGAAGCCAGCGGTGCTGGCGAAGCCGCCGGTCTGTCCTGCGGCCAAGCGAGCGCTGGGGAGCCCCACCTTGAAAGTCTTCAGCAACAATGCAAAGACTGAGAGTGGAGTCCAGAGAGAAAATCTGAAACTTGAGATTTTGAAGAACATCATCAACAGCTCTGAAGGCTCCAGCTCAGGTTCAGGGCATAAGCACGGTCCCCGAAATTGGCCACCCCACAGGGCCGATTCGACAGAGCTGAACCGACACTCGTTCGCTGAATCCTTGAAGGTTTACCCCACGCAGGGCCGGAGCAGCCCACAGGAGAGCAGCTCCAATGTCAGCAGAAGGCTCCTAGATCAGTCAGCAGAGACTTTTTTGCATGTCTCTCACAGCTCTTCAGACATTAGGAAAGTAACTAGTGCAAAGCCCTTAAAAGCAATACCCTGCAGCAGTTCAGCCCCACCTCTGCCTCCAAAGCCCAAAATCGCTGCCATTGCCACCCTGAAATCCCCAGAGATTGAGGCAGTCGAGTCTGGATGTGGAGTTAGCAGACGACCCTCCCTACAGCGATCAAAATCAGACTTAAGCGACAGATACTTTCGCGTTGACGCAGATGTTGAACGATTCTTTAACTACTGCGGACTGGATCCTGAAGAGCTTGAAAACCTTGGGATGGAAAACTTTGCAAGGGCTAACTCTGATATTATATCCCTCAACTTTCGCAGTGCAAGCATGATTAGCTCAGACTGTGAACAGTCTCAGGACAGCAACAGTGACCTTAGAAATGACGACAGTGCCAATGACCGTGTGCCATACGGCATTTCTGCCATTGAAAGGAATGCCAGAATCATCAAGTGGTTATATAGCATCAAGCAAGCTAGAGAGTCACAGAAAGTGTCCCATGTGTGAGAGAGAAATACACCGTAGAAAAAAGCAAGGACTGTATCTTTGTCTGTGAATATTCAGTTTGTGAAGGGTTGTGAAGTCTACTTGAAGTCTTGTACCCTTCTCAAATCTCTTTGTGTTGCTTGTTGTGCAATGTTTCCAAGTTGCATGCCTGTCAACATGTGAGCTGACCTGGCTTCCACTTGAACAATAACTAACTACAAAGCCTGGCTGAGCATACACATTATCTGCCAAAAGTTTAAGACAAGAATCTGATTAGGGCTTCAGTATAATCAAAGTGTTTACATAGAAAGGTTATATGACTTCTTTGGTATTTATGTGGCTCCTTGTGGATTTTATATATGTCACTTTTTGTCTTAATACCGATATTGTCAACTGACTTTACTCGTTTCTAAGTTGAAACAGAATCCCTTTGAGGGGAAGAAAAGTGGAATTGGCCAAAATATGAGGTTTAGGCATATGACGATAGGCAAAGCAGCCTTATCTCGTGTAGAAAGTGCATTATTGGCACACGAAAGCTGTTTCTAAAAGGCATAGAATGCTATGTTCTTAAATTATGTATCGTTGTTAAACTATATATCCCTACTTGTAGTAAGGCACTGTTCAGTAAAAGTTTCTTTTTCCTAGGTAAGCTCCCTCTGTTTTACAGCAGAAGTAGTCTAGTGAACCTGCTTGACCTCTCATAAACTAAATGAGTCTTGCATTTGGGTTGATGTAAGCATTTTAATGATTTTGTATTATACCAGTTGGAAAAGCTTAAAGAAGGTTGGAGTCAACAGATGAAAATGGCACAGGTGCAGGATTTTGTGGGTTTGATTTTTACTCAAAGATTCCTGGTCTTAAACTTTTGACGGGAATAATTAGATCCTATAGCTGATACTGAATGCCTTTATTAGTCAAAACACATCATGACTACAAACTCCATGCTGTCTTAATTTTTTTTGTCGACCTATTTGAACAGTTAATGAACAAAAATGGAAACACACAGCCATATCAATATAACGCCTCCTATTCAGAAGTAAATACACTCAGTAGCTGAACTATATCTGAAAAAATGTGATTATGTTGTCTTGCATATGTTATATCTAAGGCTGTGAAAGTTTGTTCCAGCTCTAGGAAAGTGTAGAAACATGACAGTATGTAGCTTTTCTTTTCTTTTTTTTCTCCTTAAGATGGTTAGTGCTGCGAATCAACCTGTTACAAATCTTTCAACAGTCTGTCTTCCCAGTGGTTTAATTGACTGTCATTTCAACTGACAGTGGTGGTGTGGTAGTGGAGAAGTTGAAGGTACAGTGGTCTGCTTCATGATTATTGTATTCATGCTTTGAAGTAAATTGCAACACTACCTTATACTAGATCAGCTAATAGGAAACTTTTTTATTGTGTAAATGCTGTAAGACTTTGTATATACTTCAGTTGTTACAAAATCTTTAAAAGGAAGAGTGTTATGCTAATAAATAGCTCCTGGTGCAGGTATGGTAGGGTTTTTTTGTTCTTATTTTCACCCCTCCCATTCTTAAAACTGTATCAGGAACTCAATTGCAGTGTGTTTTAGTGCTGTAGAAGGTCTTGGTTAAATAATAGTTCCAGTAAAAGGTTTCTTTTACTAAAGTGCTTTTCAGAATATAATTTTTTATAAAATAACTATAGCAGCATGATCTGTCTGAAAAACTAGAAGAGATTTTCAAGACTCCTAAAATAGCTTGCTTCTTCCTTACCTAGCAATGTTACTGTTCCCGTTTATAGCATCTGTTCGTAATGAATCACCGCAGTCTTCTGAATTATTCTTCAGTAGTGCTTATTTATATATTTGAATATTAAAGATGTTTTACAAAGTCGGGTTCTATCTTTTCTCTGAGAGGCCTGTAGCCCAACTTCTTACAGATAGCTACAGTTAATGCAGGCAAGACTGGAAGCGGAGCTATGTAGTCATTTGTTTCCTATGGAATTATCCTACATCCAATTCTACATGTTTGTTCGTGGACGGGGGGAAACGCACATTCAATTTCAGCACACATTCAGCTTCAGAAGGCTACTCTATGATTTTTACAGTTGACTTCACAACCTAAGACTTACAACATTCCTAGCTCAGACAAAAAAAGAAAAAAAAAAAAAGGAGCTCTGTATTTCAGCTACAGGCACATTTGTGACATTTTAAGCTCCATGGGTTTCAGTTGGCATTGACATCACACTGGTTTTTCAAGCATATTTTTCCAATAGTAAGTTCTACTCAGTTCAGTGACTGTTTTGCCAAGGAAAATAATGCTTGAGGGATTAAAGCCAAGTGTAATGCAGCTGTAAAGCAATGAAATAAAGAAGTTAAAACCGAAATAAAAAATGCACCCACATTGTTCTCTCTCAAGTGTTTTCAGAATGATGATAAACATGCTATCTCAAGTGTTGTCAGCTAAAAACAGTAATAAATAAGCCTTTATAACTAGAAAATGGATTAGAGCATATGCTAGTATTCTGATCTTGTTTCCTGAGGTTTTTTGGGAATTTCCTTTTAATCACACAAGGGGTTGTGAGCTATCTGTAAGAGGGCATTTCCTCACCCAAGATCTTAGGCAGCACCTTTGGAACAGCACAGGCTCTGCCTTTGCTATCTCTGCTTCCCACAGTGTGCACATGAATAAGATTTTACAGGACCTAGACCTTCAAAGTCAGCTGAACTTGCAACTCTGGTGAGATTGCAATAATAGAAATCATGGGATTGCAAAAATCTACAAGGCTTTGAACAAGCAGGTGACAATTGCCTTAATTAGTCACTTTATTGCCGTTTATGCAGAATAGTATTTAATTATTTATGGTCTTGTTATTACCTGTCCATTTACATAAAACCCAAATCATTGGTATCTGTTTTTGGATTCAAATGGGAATAACTAGTCTATATAATAGAATATTATCTATTATCTGCCTTTGGAGACAGGTAATCCTGTCACGTCAAGAGTGCATTACTTGTCTCTGCCTTAGGAGACTCCTGAGTGCTGAATGTTGAAGTCACTAAGAATTGTAACCAGCTGAAATGCTTCATCAGGGACCTGTTCTGGTCATGCTCCTGCTGTGTCCAGCAGGCATTTACCCAGGTACAAAGTGCACAGTAGGTGTTCACAGCTAAACAACAGCTCTTGTTGCAGCTCTGAAGGGAAATGCAACCCTGCGATGTCCTGTGAAAGCCAGTACTGAGCCCGGCACTGCCAGTCCTGGCCACAGCAGTGAAGAAAAATGCAGTGTGTCTTCAGTGATTGGTATGAACTCATACACACACACACGTACATACAGACAAAAGAAACCACCACAGAGGTTTATGGTGCTTCTGTTACTTTGACTTGCCAGAGAGGGAAGGGAAGAGGAAAATGGTGTGACCAATTACACTTTGAAAGCTACTTACAGCTTTGCATAGAGGTAAACCATTTATCTGAATGAAAGAAGTGGGCATCAAAGTAAAACTGGTCTTTTAGTCACTTCATATTATATAGTAAGTAACAATGTCATGAAAGATGAGAGATAGAGGATCTGTGCCACAAATTTACATTCAACAAATACAAGTACTGAAATTTTCTTTTTTTTAATGAATGCCGTTTCTCAAAGGAGAGCTCTGCTGTGAGTGTATGCACCATCTGAGTGACCGAGGGCTTTTGAAGGGTAAACACAGAATGATGATGCTTTTGGAAGTAATTCAAAAATCAAAAGGCATGCTCAGACAACAGAGCCAATCAGTATTGCTGACTTACCTCTTTTTACAGCAGTTTATCCATCCGTGGAAGCCATATGCACTTGATTCTAGTCATTCAATGAAAAACAAAGTGCTTAATGGAGCTCTGCAGTACAGAGCTGAATAATTGCAGTCTGCAGGAGGACAGGAAGGGAACTAAACCTTAAAAACAGGCTTCTTGATACCTATTGATTATGTGGTGATAATGATTAGTACATTATATTCAGAGCTAATTTGTTTATAGGAAACATTTTATTGAGCAGAGTAGTCTAACAAATCTGGGAGGGTCCATTTCTCCAAGGCCATAAAACCCTTGTTCTTTGTGAGTAATGCTGCTATACCAGTAGCTAAACACATTAAGCTTAGAATATAAGAGCATCTGGAGTTTTTGTTCCCATGCACAGTAAGAGTCCATTGCCTATTTTGGCAATGAATATAAATATGCTATACAGGAGAATAAATTGGTCAAGGTGTTTTGTCCTGAATTTTAAGATAGCTCTATATTAAAATCCTTGTTACCAAGGCTTAAATATTCACTGATATTCTGAATTTATTTGACATTCCTTGCTGTCAGCTGAAAGACTCCAATAATCTGCCCTTTGAAATATGTCATCCATAGCTTAATGGGAAAGGCCATTAAAATTCTCTGTTCAGTGTAAGGACTTTTATCTCCTGATGATGGCATCTGTTAAGTGAACCTCTAAATAAGCACATTTCAGTTAGAAGTATTAACCCATAAATGTCTTTTATTTTTCTCCCTGAAAGCCCAAATGGTGATCAATAGCTGGGTCCTACCATTTGTTACAGTTACTGTATTATTGCTAAATACTCACTTGATGTCCCTTGGGCTGCAGTGCAATCTAAAGTGGAGACACCTACACTAGACCATCTGTCTTGCCCTGATAGGTATGAACCTTCAAGCAGATTCTACATTTGATTACTTAGGAACTTGGTTGTGGCTGCCCATCAAAACTGATCAATAATAAGCAGTGACTTTTAAAAAAAATCATGAAAAACAATCATTTATAGATCAAAAAAGTAGTCTCTTGAATGTCATTCTTCTAAATTTAAAGTAATTTTCATGATTATAAGATTTTCTTATGACAAGAGTAAGAGAGTGCTAGTATTTGTGCTATTATTATTTCTTGCTTTTGGCAGAGCAAGTCATCACCTTCTTGGTGTCTCACCCTTTCTGAGTTTTCCCAGCTTTCTTCTTTTCTGTGTCTTCCTTCCCTTGTGGTGTCTGACTTTTACATCATCTCTGCTTTGAAACTTACAACCAAGGTCATCGTATTCTCCTCGCTTAACCTCCTTTCAAAGCAACTTTCCCACAACTTGTTCTGTCTTTTATAACCACTGTACTCATGACAGCCTGTTCCCAAGAGAGTAACTCTGTGGCTACAGTTGAGCTGCTATGTCCTGAAAAGATAGTAATCTTTTTAATTGATTACTTCTAATTTTCTGGGATGTCATGTTATTTGCAGGCAAGATGAAACAGCAAGAGATGCTTCTTCAGGAAGAGGCAGTGATTGAAAACACTCATGAAGAACAGGATGTCAAACATATCTCAGAAGTATCCACTTCTTGGTCCAAAATTACCTGTATTTTTTCTCTGTCATATCTTACTCAATGCATTCTCCTGCTATTTCTTTGTCTCCAAATAAAATGCTGGCTTTTTATTTGACAGCAGTGTGCAAAGGTGGTACAATTTCCAGTGAGCAGGATGCTATGGGCCCACTATCCAGGAAATATTTATTGTTTTGCCTTGTTGTTTGGTAACAGGGTACCTGTGTGTGTCTTGCACCTTTGGCATCCAGACCACTTGTGCTGCGTGTGCAATTCCCAGGCAGCACTGCCTAAAAGGATTTGTAAAACAAAAGGACAGTGGAAGATCCAGGAGGGACAAAGCCCTCACCCTGGCTATTGTGGAAAACTTTCAGCTGTGGTAAGAGAAAGTTTAGAAGCTGAAGTCCCTAGACTGCCATCTCATGCAGCCCTGGGGCTGAAGGTCTGAGACTTCAACCCTGTGGATGAGAGAAGGGTATCTAGGTGTCTGGGAGACAGGATAAATCAGTGTGTGGAAGCAGAAGGCACTTGCTGAAGCATGCTACTGTTTCACTAAATGCCTGCTATTCATGTCTTAAAACATTAAGACAAAAAAAAAGGAACAGGGTTGAAATTTGGAGAACAGCTGTGTATGCAAATGTTTTCAGATGAGATGTGGAGGTGGGCAGATAGTTTTGCTTTTTAAGAAAGGAAGCCTTTAAAAGATCTTTTAATAAATGACCTGCTTTTGAGGTATATTTATCTTTTATGAAGACTGTCTTACCATTCTGAACTGTAAAAGCTTAGCTACTCTCAGCATGCAGCATTTAGAAATACACCAACAGTGATTTGGAGTGACTTAACAGGATAAAAGGGTGCTTAGCTGAATGTGAACTTTATTTTACTAAAATTTTGGAAGATGGAGGTTTTGTTCCTTATTTTAAAATTATTGTAGGGGGCAATAGAAAACCAACATAGTCTTATTTATTAACGTCCTGCAAGTAAGACTGAGAAGTACAGGTTAATGTGTCTGCATGAAAATTACAGTATTAGGTTTTGGCAAAAGCTTGATTTTCTTCATGTTTTGCATACCTCAGAGCATATCAGCTTACAAAAAACTGGCACAAAACTCAATCATCCCATCTGAAAATGTTTTCTGCAAACTTATGGGTTTGTGTCCATCTGGTGTATCTTCTACAGAACAGATATTGAGGTGCTGGAGCATTTCTAGAGAAGGGCAATGGAGCTGGTGAAGAGTCTGGAGAACAAGTCTCGTGAGGAGCAGCTGAGGGAGCTGGGGTTGTTTAGCCTGGAGAAAAGGAGCCTCAGGGGGAGATTTTTTGCTCTCTAGGGCTACCTAATAGGAAGCTGTAGCCAGGTGGGAGTCTATCTTCTCCTAAATAACAAGTGACAGGATAAGGGGATAAAACATTGTATGGTAGAGTCACCATCCCTGAAGGTATCTAAAAGGTGAACATGTGGCACTCAGGGACATGGTTTTTGCTTCTTGTGTAACAAACTTGTCAGTGCTGAGTTAATGGTTGCACTTGGTAATCCTAAAGGTCTTTTCCAGCCTAACAGATTCCGTGATTATTTTGTGTTTAGTGACCAAACAAAGAGCTGTCAAAGTGCTTTCAATTTCCCCCAGTTTTGTTTCTAGCATGTTCATCCTCCTCCTCTCCTACAGACTGAGTGAAAATAGGAGCTTTTTATCAGTATATATATTCTTTGGTATTGAATTCAGGAGGTAGAGAACAGGCATGGAGCCATAGCGTAAAATAATTATTTTGCTGGTTTTTTCATAATGAAATTGCAGGTTTGGTGGATTTTTTCCTCCAAGATGCTGTGCAGTCAAACAGAGCCAAAGAAGCTAATAAAGTTGTGTGTGTGTGTGTTTGTGTTTCACTTATAAAGTGCAAAAATATATCATAGGGCTTGTAGCAATAGGACAAGGTATATTGGGTTTAAGCTGAAAAAAGGTAGAGTCAGACTAGATATTTGGAAGAAGTGTTTTGCTATGAGTGTGCTAAAATGCTGGAACAGGTTGCCCAGCGAGGCGATGGGTGCCCCATCCCTGGAGACATTCAAGGTCAGGTTGGATTGGGCTGTGAGCAACCTGGTCTAGTTGAAGATGTCTCTGCTCATTACAGGGGATTGGATTAGATGGCCTTTAAAGACCTCTTCTAACCCAAATCATTCCATGATTCTGGGTTTTCCCTACAGGAAACCTTAAAACTTGTTTGGCATAAGAAAACCTTGAAACCTCTGCAGACACTTCATCTGGGAAGACCATGGAAAAATGAATACCCAAATTTTAGCCCCATTGAAGTCAATGAGAACTTTACTAATGATATTTAGTGGGACACACAGTATTGCAGCCACTGTGAGAACTTAATATTTTGGCCTATTTGGGGATTGGGGTTTCTTTATCTGTATTGTAAATATCATGCACTACTTTTCTACCACTTTGTCACCTATTATTCTGTTGTCTCAAAAA
The DNA here is from genome assembly GCA_013400855.1 of Buphagus erythrorhynchus. Lineage (NCBI taxonomy): Eukaryota > Metazoa > Chordata > Aves > Passeriformes > Sturnidae > Buphagus > Buphagus erythrorhynchus. The sequence goes on from VZTT01061922.1 coordinate 85,944, forward strand.
GTACTAGGGAGAAATCCCTCCAGACGCTGCAGGTAGGAGCCATGGGAGGAGTGAAACCTTGCAGAAACAAGGCAAAGAAGAGGTTTGGTGAAGCACAGACCACCAGTATTGGTGTGAGGNGCACAGACCACCAGTATGTGTGTGAGGAGAAGGTCAGGACCTACCCACCTAGCACACTCATAAGTAGCACACATTTGTTTTCTGATTTTTTACAGAACAGCTAATAAGCAGATTATGGAAAACCTGCAAACTAATGAGCCATCATGAATATTCATATCAAGCCTCAGGGGTGCCCCTGCTGCTCATCTCTAACCACCAATGAGGTCTTACAGAAACAGTATATGACCAGTGCTGTTTGAAAACAAATTTACCCTACTCCAAACCACATTTATGTAGTCAGCTGTGATATCAAAAATTTTTATGGGCCATTATTTATTTGAGAGATCATTTATGGAGTTTTT
>VZTT01061922.1:87237-109763 GCA_013400855.1 Buphagus erythrorhynchus
TGGTGGTTTGTTTTTTTGTAATATTAAGTTAGAGAAGTAGTTCAATATGAACCCCTGGCAGTTATTGACACACAGCACCTTTTTTTTACTGGTCCAGATGAGAGCAGGTCATGTAGATAATAATATGGAGTTGTTAGTAGGTTATGAATAGCTGAGTTATGAAGATGAACCTCTTCAGAAAAATATTATTAAAAATAAAACATAGAGGTGATTTTCCTGACTGATGCTGACTATTGCATGTGTCTTTCCCAACACCTACAAGTTGTTAGGCTCCAAAAGTATAGATAGACTTGCTTTAAAACCGTTAAATGAGAAAGCAGGAAAGAGAGCATGAATTTTTAGAGTAACATTGATGTTAGTGTATCCTGATCATGTTGTGTCTGGTATGGGGGGACAGCAAGAGGAGAGATGGCTGCTTTAGCACATGGACTGCAGGAGAGTAGAAGGGGGAACAGAAATGTGACCTGAAAATAACATTAACTGTGACAATCTGTCCATAAGATGAGAGCTTGTCACCAGGTTTAAATGCCAGGCATTTCAGAGCAGGGGTGTGGAACAGCTTCACTGCCCAGGGCTCCCAAAGGATCTGAGCAGCCATGGCCACCAGTGCTGGCTTTTTAGTTTTTATTACTGCTTTCATGATACACCCCTACAGACTCATTTGTAATGCTTCTCTCATTCCACTAAGTGGGGAATGCCAAGATAAGAATACTGGAGGTCTTTGTACTCTAAGCAGTGAAACACAGCAGAGATGAGAGCAATAGGAAAGGTCCAAGAGTCCAGGAAATTTTTCTATGTCGGTTCCCTTCAGAAACTGCCCCCTTAGGGGGAGGCAATGCAACAGTGGAGGCAGGAGCTGCATCTCCTAAAGGTTTTGGAAAGGAATTACCTGCCTCGTTGAGCAAGATGCTAAATCCAGGCACCCTCAGAGCTTCTGCTGAAAACAAATTGCAACTTTTTTTCAGTCCTGTCCTGCACGCCACCACAATTTTGCTGCTGCAAATAAGCAGCATTTCTACAGTGATGTAGTAGGTGTGGGGAGAAATGACACACTCAGGAGCTTGCTGGCTCACATGTCCCTTCCCACCATGGTGTAGGAAGTTATACTTCTGTAGAGCAATGCTTCTTGTCTCTATGTTTGCCCTGTATTTCCCCACCACTTTCCCAGCCCCACGTTTCCACATCAGTTACTCAGGAGCTGAAAGTCCTTTCTCCTGGACCTTATTATTCTGATGTTGAATGGTGAAATCAGAAGCCAGGGCTGCAGCTGTTTGGCTCATCCTTGAAATTTTTCTGACAACAACCTGGGTCTTCACTTTATTTATGACCAGCCATATGAAACTGTTTCATGAAGCATATCACTAAAATTTTAGTTTTCCTGTTGCTTTTTTTTACTGTAGGCTGAGGCAATTTATTTTCCTTGCTGATGTTTTCAGTGTTTCAGCTTCCTCGGGTTGAAGCATTTATTTCTTTAGGCAACAGTTTCTACATTCTTTGAGAGACTGTCTAATTTTTAAGCTATGGTACATGTAACTCTACTCAACTATTGCATGCATGTAGTTAGTCCATTGCATAAATATGCATTTGTGACCAGGATGAAGGAACAGTAAGTCCATGGAAAATTTTAAAAATAAAATTTTGAGGAGCAGTTTGGAGCAGTTCCAGTCTATCTGAGCACTGCAGCTGTAATGTGAGCTGCCTGCATTTGCAATGCACAGTAAAAATTATCAGAAGATTCTGATTAGTAAATGGAATGTGTAATGTGTTCTCAACAGACCATTTTCCCATAAGAAATAACTCATTTTGAGCCCTGCTTATTTTTCAAAAGTGCGTGATAGAGCTGACATTGAGAAAATTTTATGTGGAACAAGGGAAATAAAAAAGCCACCTTCAAGTTATAGGAACTCCAAATCAAATAATTCAGTTGAAACAGTTCTGCATTATTTCTAGCAAAGAATTTGATTGACAAGTGAGTCACGAAGGAGCAGTAAACCTCTGCTCCCAGGGATGTGTGGATTACCCACTGCTCAGGGGCTGCTGCCCACAAGTGGAGTTGGCTCCATCTTTAAAGTGAGTAGGTTTATTGTCTGAGTCGTTGCTATAGGATGGCAGGTGCTTTGCTAAGTTCTCTTTGCCCTGCTTCCCAAAAATGGGTCTCTTTCAAAAAGCACAGGCAGCCCTTGCACCACCATGAATTGTTTAATGTGCTCTGTAAGAGCATATGCTTGGCACAGTGTGAAGGTATTTTCACAACATGATATCACAGCTGGTGATGGACAGTGAAGCAGCTGGTGTCCCGTGATGTACCAGCTCACATCTGGCAACTCAGGTCTGAACTAGGTGGATCTTTGGAGCGTGGAGAATTCACAGACATCAAAACCAATATGTCCCATGATCAAGTCACCTCTTCTCTGAGACCCTGCACTTCTGCACAACAAAGGCTGGTGTTTTCTGCTCTTTGTGAGCTTTTAAAATTGTTTGAAAAGTGAATTTTGAGATCTCAGTCCTTTCTGGAGAGAATTCTTTCCTGAGGCAGGGTTGTTTTTGTCAGCACATCTGCCAGCTGTTTTTTCAGGCTAATCTATAAGGTGAAGCAGGCATTTATAGCTGTTGCAGTCCCTCCTTTTTCCAGTTCTTTTTTTAAAAAAAATCTGGAAAACATAGAGATGTGTTCTCTGTAGGAAAATGTAGGAATAAAACCTCCTTTTCTGAGGCTCTCCAAGATTGTTCACGCTACAGAAAAAGAGTCTGTGCTTATACCAAATATTCTAAAATATGTACATTTGTCACATGTAAACCACTGAAAACTAAACAAACAGAGGCCACAAATTTTTCTTTGTGCAGATTAGGTTACAGACTGCAAAACAGCTGCAAGTTGGCAACCACTGAGAGGTGGGATTGGATTGACTGCCTTCTCAAAGTGCCACCTCAGAATGAGAACATGAGAAACAAAATGCCACATTTCAGCTGGGCAGTCAGCCCTGGTCAGAATTTGAACAGGAGGCTTCTCTGGGGTCCTTGGACACTGAGTGAAATGTCTCTGACAGATCAGTATGTGCACAGAGATAACACATCAGTGTATCAAAATGCAACAGGCTTTGCATTGAGGACCCACTATTTTTCCAACTTGTCCTGCACAGTAAGCATACAGTAACCTTGCTCTAAAGAGGGTTTTTGTCTTTCCATTGTTTTGGAATCTTTGTCCACTATCTCTTTCACCTAATCTGTTTTATTTCAATGTACTTAAAATGCATTTCATTAAAATGCTTACATTTTCATTTGTAGTTAAATTTCTGGGCTGCTAGCAGTGATTCTTGGCATGTACTCTGTATTTTCACTCTGATTTTGAGACCTTCCTAACAATAAACTATTAAAACCACCAGATCATTATTTCTGAGGATGCCACACTGATATAAATGCAACCCTCTGTAGTTGAAAAATATCAGTGACATTGCTCTGTTTGTCTAATCCTTGACTTCAAGACATCATCAGATCAAAGCCAACCATTCAGCCAGTGTATGCTGGGTTTTCTTCATTTCCAAAAGAAATACCACAACTTGCAGAGCAGAAAATCCCCTGTATCCTTCTATAATATCCTGCAGAATGCGACACGCTTATGGTTGTGAAAGGAGGAGAAAAGCAGATGAAATTCTGACCTCCTGTAGAAATGAAACTCTTGTTATTTCTGTCATTGAGGCTCTGATTTCACCCAAGAATTACAACAGTGACTTCCTTTAGAAAGTAACTTGTCTCGTTAAACAGTGTTTTTGATAAATGCAGCACTATCAGCCAAGGTACGGATTTGTGCTGGTGGAAAGAGATATTCTGTTGTAAAATGCAGCCTCTAGAAATTAATTCCCCCTGAGGCAGTTTTGTTACATTTGGCTTGGTTTTTTTTCCTTTTAAACAGACTCATCAATTTTTAGGCCAGATGAGATCACTTTAATTGTTTTGCCTGACTTTCTCTGTAACACCAGTTATATCCAGGCATGAATTATTTCCCCTTCAAATTACACAGTATTTCAGTTGAGAAATCCTATTTTGATTTCAACAAAGGCAGTGATGGAGAACCCACAACAGCTTTTACTAAATCATTTCAGTGGTTAATAACCCCCTGCTTAGATAAATTGTAATCTCCTTTGCAGTCTGAATTTGTCCAGCTTCTAAGAGCAGCCCCAAGGTAGTGCTGTACATTTGCTGCAAAGGCTGAAGAGCTTGCTACCATGGCTTTGCTCACTGCACAGAGACTGTGAGTGTGCCTGCCCCTAAGTTCTTCTTGGGTACAGTAAACAGCTGTCAGATGAAGAGATTTTCATCCTGCCTGTTCCAAGATGTCCTAGCAGAAGTGAGTAGCACAGCCAAGATAACCCTGCATGCACCACTGATGTAGTGTTAATGATATTCTCTTGTCTTTGTGCAGCCTTTGCACATTTTGGAGCGATGGCTGAGCTTCACAAGCCATGTTTGAAGTTACCCCTCCCTGCCTGACCAGAGCCTTGCCCCTTCCTGCCATTCACAAGGCAGAAAGTCACCAGTTAGCACAACACCCCATGCCATTTGTCCCTAACCCACTTCAGCTGCAATGATGCATGTTAAAGAAACAATTCACAAAACAACAGGAAAAAAGCAGCAGATTGCTCTAAGTGTCAAGGCTAACCCAGATCCCAGTGACAGAACGGGGTTGGGCACTGATTACATCAGCAGCTGCCCTGGCTCACCTGCACATTCCATTAGAGCAGTTCTTACTAGGACACCCTTTTTCTGGAATATTTACACCTAACTTAGTACCCAGCTGTGCACTGTCCCTTCAATACACATGGCTTTGTATTAGCTGCTGGTTAAGCTCACCAGACATCATTCTGAGCAGGCACCTTGCTGTGTTAGAGTGTGCAGTGCTTGTCAGGCTCTTTGCTTGCTCTGGCATAACCAAAATAATTCTGCTCCATTTTCAGATTTTGTTAAGTCTTTTATCTGTTAAAAAAAAAGTCAATGGTTCTTCAAAGTTCTTAAGCAACTGCGGTTCTCAAGATTGATGATCTATTACTAATAATGTTTTATAGTTTTCTCTTTCAATGAGTTATTGTTGTAAGTCCTTGCCAAATTTTAGTGAGGAATCCTACTGATACACTTGTGGGAACTTGTGAGGGTTACAGATATGTAAGCCTCAATGTAGTCATCAGAGATCATGTAAAGACAGCCACAGTGCTCATCAGTCTCCATTCACCACGTGGAGGAGTTCCTTTCTCCTGGTAACTCCCTTTTCTCTTCCATTCCCTCAGGAATGGAGTCCCAGTGTGGTGATACCTGGAGCACAAGCTTTCAGAAGGACTTATGTCTTCTCTAGCAACTGATTCTTATAACAGGCACCACGAAGTGTCACCACAGTGGAAATTTTAGTATGGCTATGTTTTCATTATCCTGTTACCATCCCACTGTAAGCTTCTTCTCAGGTTCCTTAGAAATGTGTTAATTAAAAAAAAAAAAAGTTATTTTCAGCAGAAGAGAGATGAAACACAGTGCTGCATGTGTGTTAATGTCCAGTTACTGAGGGTGGGGCTCCCATCATTTCTCAGACAGCCTGACCTCTGCATGTTGGCTAATTCCTGCTGAACTATGTTTGACTTGAAAGAGTGAAAATAATGATTTTGCTTCTTACTTGTCTAGCTCATATATCAGTCAACAATTGTTGGCTTTGCCAAGGGCAACTCTTGCTCTATTAATCCACAAACTTTCTCTCCAGAGTCCTTCACTGTGACCTCACCCCAGCCTGCCAACTTCTGGGTCTACTCAGGGCTTTTTACACACAGCACAGAAATAATATTAATGATGTTCACTTAAATCAACAAGACAGCTTTGAGACTATGCTTACAACTGTTAAGCCAAAGCAAAAATATTTCTGGAAACCTCAAAAATGTGAGTTTTAAGTTGGAAACTGCTTGAAAATTCACCTGTCACAGGTGCTGCTGTAGTTCCAGTGTCATATAAACATGAAGTAACTTTTGTTTTAACTTAGTGGGCTTCCTAATGAAATAACTTGTGACTGCTTTTGTTTTTAAATTTACCATGCTTTACTTCAGTAATTGGTTTATGACTGTAATTACTAGTCTTTCAGGCAACACTTATTAAAAACAAATTAGGTTGCTCCAAACTCTGATGATTTTATGATCATATAGATCTATATAAATCACAGTTAATTAAGCTCTTTATCATTTAGGTTTTCCGTACACAATGTATTTACAGCATTGCAATAACAGGCAAAATTCCTACCTTTCCACACCAATTTAGTCATATTAAAACAAAAATCGGTTTGTAACAACAGAGGCTGAAAAACAGAATTTCCTTAAGTAGCCTGCTGCATACTAACAATGATATGATGGTGTAAGCTGATAGTATTTATCTACAGAGGGGAAAAAAACCCTAGAAATAAAAGAATAATCTGAAAAATGCTGTTTTAAGAAGGGAAAATAAAACAAAACAAGTTAAAACTCTTTGAATATGTATTTCTTTTCCAAGTTGTATCAGAGTTGTTAAAAGGTATTGTTGCACTATAATGAAAAAACACCTAAACAAACAACCAAACACCTAAGCTAGTTAAGAGTGCAAGTATTCCTTAAGATGTCCAAGCTGAAATGTGCAAATAAATATAGCCTGGACTTGTTTTCTTTTTTTGTTAAGATCTACTCTCTAATAAATTTCTCTTTAATGGTCATTACCACTTCCATTAAAGATTTTTGTGTTAAAACAGCTACAGAATGTCTCCTGATTTGCAAGGGTCTCTGAGTAGTAAAGTTAAAAATCAAAATATGCCATTGATCTTCCAGAGTTTTGCCCTGAATTAGGATCCTTCAGGGACAACTCCACTAAAATTTCTAGGCCAAGATTCAACAGTTGCAAGTTTTGATCTTCAAAAACGTATTTCATCTATTTAAAATTTTTAAGATTTTTTTAATGCTTATGGAAAAAAGAATATAATTTCTCAGCCAAGCCACTTGCACTGACCACCTCGATTTTTGCTTTCATATTTATTATGACTGGAGAAATGCACTAGTTAAAAATTATTGACTTGAATTTAATGTACAAGAAAGTAATTAGGAGCTGCTTCCAGCCCTCCGTGCACACAGGAAGGCCATGCTGGATGAGAGGTGCCTGGCTGTGCTTTGGAGGCTGACCCATGGCACCAAGAAGGGACTGGCAGGTGAGATGTCCATCTGCAGCCCAGCCCTGGCTGACCAGCATCTCCAGGGCCCGAGATAAAACAATACTAATAATGAATACTGAGTTCAGGCTGAACTGACTAACATCACTAATCATTTATCAAAGCTGGCTGCTGTGGGGATGAATATTTTCAGGCTGCTGGCTTAAAGTAATCACCCAATGTATCAACATTATCTGATATAATCACTACATAGTTCCTACAGACACACTATTATTGCTTTATGCAATACATCTTTGGAAATCTCTCTCCCATTAATTTAACTACTTTAATGGCTGCTTTTATGAGATGCTTCAATCCTGACTGACATAGAGCACCTCCAATGTGAAATGTAGCATGTTATCATCTCATGTTTTCTGTTTCTTCATCAATGTTTTTTCAAGTGGATCCCCGGTTCCCAAACACCCAGCAACCCATCTCTTGCTGTGGTATATTGATAATCTGAGTATATTTATCAAGAGACTAGGAAGCATGCTTTCTTAATATTCATGATTCATTTGCATTTCTCTAGCCCTGAAAAACACATTAAATAAAACAATAAGGTGGATGTTGGAGTCAGTTTGAAAAAGAAGAAGATTTTGTGAAATACTATATTTTAAATGTTATTTTAGCAAGTGGGAGCAACATGCTTCTAATGGCCAAAAAAAAATAAAAAAGGAAAGATCATTAAAAAGAAAAGAAGTGTCCTACCTCAAATGTTACCAAAATGTCACATCACATAGAAACACTTTCAAAGAGGAAGATATGTTCTTTCCTGATGCACCAGTTTCATAATATTGTGACATTTACATTCTAATGATAACTAAACTTTGATCTTTGTGAAATTTTAGAGCAAAGAGCCTGATTTGCTGTGATTTTGCCACCTCCCTAAGGGAACTAGATGCAGCCTGCAAGCCTCAGAGGAGTTATACAAACAGAAAATAAGAAAGTAAAATATTGGGAAAGATGGCTGTTTGGATTATGTGTGCACAGAGAAGTCATGAGGATTAACCAGGTTGAACACTGAGGTTTGGTTTAGGATAGCTACACAAAACCCATGCAAACATTCCTCTACACTTGGGAGGACAGGAGCTAAAGACATAAACCTGAACCCATCTATCCTTTACTGACACTGGATCTTGAGAAGTTGGGAGGTAATGGGCTAAAGGGATTGCAGAGCTTCATCTTTACTCCTAATCCATGTCACAGAATTAAAACTAACATGGGGAGGAAATCCTATAAAAAACTTGCTTAGGAGGGAGTAAAGGATATCATTCTGCATACAATGCAGCTGGTGCTGCTCTCTGAGCAAGGTGAGGCTGTGGATCCTTACTTTTGCAGGATGTGCTGTCACGTGTCCTAATAAAAATACCTACTTTAACAATTAGACTCGGGCTTGACTCAAGGTGCAGAAAGATTTGCACTTCTGGTGAAATACTGAACTCTGGATGCTGCTCAAGGCAAATCCTCATTGTACACTGCAGCCATTCTTTGGTCTCTCTCCTCAGAGCTGGGAAGGAAACACTTTTCTTTCACAATGTTTTTCTTTCAAAAGCCCAGCAGCTACTGAGTTTTTAGGAATTGTTTTATTTGCTTTGGTGTGCTGGGAAACTGGCTGGCTGCCTTTAATGTGAGTAAAAGGGGAAAGAGCAATTTTACCTGGGTTTGTACCTTGCTGGATCCTGCAAGGCACATCATGCAACTCAGTGATATATTAGAGTGAGCAGGTTCTTTGCAACAGGGAGATAGAAAAAAGAAAAAGAAAATAGGTTGAGCACAATGCCATGCAACCAAAGACGTTTTGCTTCTGTAATCATCTGCTACCATACCCCTATCCTGGGCAATGTTGTGCTTCTACAAACTGAAGAAGCCTTTAGGTTCATTAAGGTCTCCCAAAGACAAGCACCTTCTGCCCCAAATTAATTTTCATCACCTACCCTTCAAAGTACTATATGGGACAGAATCAATTAACTCTTAAAGATTAGAATCTGAGCTACATGTAATAAATTCAACTACTTGCTCCTGGATGGAATTTTTGCTGTAAGGAGGAATCTTCTTAGTGTCAGAGCGCTCAAGATAATAGTCTGTGGTGTGGCTTTACGGAGACAAATTATCAAGCAATGTATATTCTGTGTATTCAAGTAATTGAAATGATACCACTAATATTAATCTTTCTGCTGGAACTCATGTGTAGCAAAATATCTCCAATGAGAGAAATACGGGGCCTACTGCTAAAATTCTTGCATAAGCTTTTAACACAAAAATTCTGAACTTCAAATAATATAATATTACATTGAATAAAAAAATGCAATTCTCTGATCTGAAAATGAAAAGTGTCCTTTGTAATTGACATGGAGTTTTTAAGGGTTAGCATACAGAGTTCTTGTATGCAGGGAAATATCTGTGGAAGAAAATACAAACTTTGCAAATTGTTCTTGGTTTGGTTAGTTAATAACACTCAATGTTTTATATTTAATTACACTAGATTGCATTCATTATTTCAAACAGATTTAGAACCTAATAAGCATCAGACTGCAGAGCAAATACTCTTCCTTTGTGTGCATAACCACTTCCAGCTTCTCAACCTTTTGTAATATAAGTACAAGAAAAATAATTAAAAATATGTACATAAAGGGACATATACTAGAACATTTTGTCTGTTCATTGGAGCTGGATAGTCAACAGAACAAGAAAAATTAAACTGGGATTTAGAGACACTTTTTTACCTTGTAGAATGGAAAGCTTTCATGATTTTACTTTAATTACCTTCTTGTTCAGTTTTTCCTTTGTTGTCTAAAATATCAATGAGACTTCTGTCTTCTATCTTCTATTGTTATGAATCTCTTGAGCAAAATTGCTGCCTTTAAGTAAGAGCAGAATAGAAACTGGAGACAAAGGCACAGAAGTGTTTAGGCAACAGATTCCATTAAGAAAAAAAGAGGGAGAGAAAGAGAAAGAAAATAGGTCTGACCGAAGAAAAATTTCTAAATATTTTCATTTCTTCCTACTGCAGAAACTTTCTGACCTCCTCCAGGATAGTTTCCCAAAACTGCTGTGAGGGCAGCAAGGTAGAAGATGGATGGAGAGACTGCAGTGCTCTGCCTTTCTCCCCCTGCTGAGCTCTGCTATGAGACAATGCCAACTCAGCTCTGTCCTCTTCCAGTCCCTTCACCTACTTCTTACTCCTACCTTGCTTGTAATTAGACTTCTAAGCTGTCTTGGGAAGGAAAAGAGCTGGAAGAAACACACTGAGAAAACCTGCTGGCTAACCCTGGGATTTAGGTATATTCATGTCACTGCAGCTCCCACAATATGGCAGCTGAAATGGAGCAGCATCATAGACCCATAAAATCATACAATCATTCATGCTGGAAAAGACTTTTAAAATCCTTGAGTACAACCATAAACCCAGCACTGCCAAGTCCACACTAAACCATGTCCCTAAGTGCCATAACTACACATCTTCTAAGTACCTCCAGGGATAGTGATTCATCAAAGGAAGCCCTTTTTCTAAAGCAAAGAAATCTGAATTAACCAAAGCTTGGTAGAATGAGGATAAGATTAATAGCAGTGTACCATTTCTAGAATTACAGTGTTGGCAGAAAGATATTTGTTTAAAAGAATTCTTTTTTTAAAGAAATACACTACATCATTATCATAACTGAAATAAACCCAAAAGATTTCAATCATACTTTTGTCTGGGAAACTAACTGTAAAATAAAAAAATCCCCACAACTTTGATTTTGGTATGTGAAAGAGAACACATCTAAATTAATCCTCAGATCTTTTCACAGATAGATTGATGAATAACTATGTCCTAGAGAACAAAAGTAGGATTTCCAAAGCCTGGAAAGCAGAGAAGCTGAACTACTGATCCTTCAAACATCTTTTAATTTACACTAGTGATTGTAAGGAAAGTGGGATGGAGTACATTGAGGACTTAAGACACCAAAGCTGAGGACAGATTAGTTCTTCTTTTCCAAAAGGTTGTTTGGGAGAAGCAGACAGCCTTATTCCCAAACAAAACATGTGGTCCAAGTGGCTATGGACCCTCCAACCATGCCAGCTGAAGCCAGCATGTGTTCCAACTTAAACAGGGAGAGGTCAGCTTTGGGCACGGGTACCAAACCTACCAGACTGCTGTAAAATGAGCATAAACCTCTCAGAGCAGAAGTGCCATGGCACAGCTGTAAATCCACTTGAAAGGCTTCACACAGAAGCCAGCACCCGGCTGTGAAATGTTTTTGTTCTTAAGAAAGTGCATTGCTCTGCCTGCCTAATGTGCTCAGAGAGCCTCTCTCTGATCAGCTGGAGCTAACAAGATACTTGTTAAGAGAGAGCTTAAGTTAGTCAAGCCCTAGTACAGACACGTGAAAAAATGTAATGTGAGGTCTTTTTAATCTCCCAATTATATTTTTACATTGGGCTTCTACTATGGGGGAGAGGGGAGTAAGATCTGCAAAGTTTTTTCAGCATGTATAAACCCCAAGAATTTGAGACACTTTCATGATATTTAGTATGAATGCAAATGGCTCTTCCCAGGTCTTTGTTTTCCTTTTTCCAAGTTTTTAATGGGTTTGGCCTCAGGGTCCCTTACTCCTGAACAACTCTAGTGTAGAAAATAATAGGTGTTAGTCCAGTTATTCTGAGCCCCAGGAGATGATTATCCTCACTTGCAACAATCCTTGCCACCCCTGTGAGCAATGAACTGCACTTAATAGCACAGCATCCAGCTTCAGGATGTGTCCATAGGCACTATTTCACCAGTATGTTGTTCTGGAGAGAGACTTTCACCTGGGACCCCTTCAGTGTGGGTTCAAAGCCTAGGTGTGTGACAGAGATTATTTCATGGTTGTGAAGCCACTTTTTGTGTCTGTGCTTTATACCTGAAATGGGGAGAATCATGTTTCACCTGTAAGAGGCTGAGGTAGTACTAATTTGCTGAGGTTTCAGAGGATGAGAGAACTGCATCAGTGCTTAGAAGATTTAGCAGAGTCCCCTCTGCATCTGTATAATATCTAAGAGATTTTCATTGGAGGGGTTTAAACAGAGGTGGACTATGGTGTGTCTCTGCAAGCTCAGAAGAGCAGGTCTCACTCCCACTGCAAAGTCTGAGCAGAGCTCTCCAGGAGGAAATCCTTCATCTTGCTTTCATGTCTGTCTGCAGAAGGCTTAAAGACACTACAGGATATTTTTCCTGAGGAAAAAGATGCCTCTGCAGAAGACAAGGTTTCAAAAGGTTGTTTCTTATCAATTGAATTCTGAGTTGAAACTGAATAGTGGTTGCCTTAGATCAGTATATGGCTTGTAAAGTGAAAGCCTGGCAGACAAAATACACACCTTCTTCTATCTTGCATTTTTCTTTTTTTTTATGGTCCAGTCAAGACAGGAAACAATGAATGCACTATTACATTATAAATTCACTTGTGAACTACTTTGCCAGGGAAGGTTAGTGTAAGCTGAATGGCCCCCTCCTCTCACTAAGGCTCACAATCTTTATCTTTATAAATGACAGTTTCCTCTCTTTCTGCAGATGTCTCCAAGACCCATTGCCTGCAGCTCGTGTCTGGGTGAGCATGGATGTCTCTCCCCAGCTGTGTCACCTGTGCCCACATCATTGCATGGCACTGACTGATATGGCTGTCTCCCCCACCATGTGGGAGGGCAGACAGCATTTTAGGAGCTAATGTGCAATACCAGACAAGAAAGAGGGAGAATGGTTAAAGCCAGGTGCTCCTCAGAGGTCTGTATTTCTTGTCAGCAGCTGGGTTGCATGGGAAGATGTAGATCTCCAGGCTGCTCTCTGCAAACAACTTCTGTGATGAATTTAGACCCTCCATGCTTGTTGCTTGCCAGAAATTCTTGTGAGAATACACCAGACATGAGAAAAGACAGAGAAACAACCACAGCTGGACCCTGGCCAGCCCAGCTGGCATGGAGGTGTGTGTGAAGCCCTTGCAGCCTGTCCAGGGATGGGATGGTGGGGGAAGCCACTGGCAGCACGACCTGCTTTCCTTCTCCCACACATGACAATAGCCAGGTCATGGTAAAAGGGGGAGACAGACTTGGAACAAAAACAGTGGTCTGCACTCATGAGAACTACTGCACCACTGAACAGCTGGAGATCACTGATGTTTATCTCTATGGGAAACATGCCTGTTTCCATTTTGCCTTCATGTTGCTACACTCTTTGCAAGGAAGAGCAACCCTTTCTGAAGATAAGCCAGTGAGCAACTGAGCCAGAAGAGCTATACTGTGATTCAAAAGGCTTTGACCAGTTTTTGTATTACACCACACCTTCCCTGTAAATATGTGTTGTCATAATGGCAGCACTGGTACTTCTTTTTGTCAATAATCTACTGAGAAGTCCCTCAGTGTGATGTATGCTCAGGTAAATTGTGCTGATAAGCTCTTCAGGAGGGGCTAATGAAAATCACATTAGCACTATTTAACAAAAAGGTAAATAGGAAATCTTTTGGAAGTGGGCAAATATTTGGCATCAGTCATGTGTTTCTGTGAACAAACCTTTTTAGAGTGGCTGCTGATGCCACTGTCTATAAAGAGCCATGCATGAAGGCTAGGAATAAAAACTGATGTTGCTAAAATGTGTAATGTAAATATTTTGTTTTATGACTGATGAACTTGTGGTAATCACACTTTCAGGATTATACAAAAGGAATTATGTCATTTTCTGGGTTATAAGTACAGACAAGACAATTTAGCAAAGACACCTAATTTCTAATTTAAAAGATATTTTCATCAGTAACACTGTATCATCAGGTATTTTCATTAGTACACTGTAACCATAATGCTTGACAAAAAAGAAAAAAGGAAAAAAAAAAAAAGAAAGAAAAAGTGGTGGGACTAAGGGATTAAATGAGCCCAGTTTTCTGAAGTACATATATACAGCCAATCACCATAACAGTTTGTCCCAGATTGAGCCATTTTGTAATCTGCTGGCTTTCACTAATATCATGATTAGAGCAAGATACACAAGTGCTCCTTTGAAAACATGAGCAGTTCTCTATCTTTCTGGATAACTGAAGGCTAAGCCTGCAAGGATTTTTAGAATAGCTCCAGGGAGGAAGTTCCTAGGGAAAGAACTCATTGTACCCAGAGATGGCTCCTGCTATGCTTGTAGGAGTACATCCTGCAGGCAGCTTCCCAGCAAGAAAGAGCAATTCCAGTTAGAAATGTAGGGAGGCATTGAGCTAGAATGAAGGTCAAGCAACTTTGAAAAAGATTTGCATTTTATAAGAAAAGCTTATATAAATGTCCAGATATTTCATTAAACAAAATCTGTTGAATATAAATTACAGTACTGGCTGGTGTTTCTTGACTGTACTATAGCCTTCACATCCAGCATTACCTTCTTTTTCCATAAGCAGGGATAGATTTTTACAATTAACTACAGCATTTGTTGGACCCCATAACAATAACTTCTTTCCTTACGCTTCTCTTTTCCAAGAAGGAAATTGCCTTCTCTCCACCTACAATATTGCACTGTTGGCATGGAATATCAGTCATGGATAGGTTTTTTTCATTTTCCTCACATGAATCCCAGTTCTTACCAAATGCAGGAGTCCTGACTGTGGGGCAGAGGGGTGGGTAGGAAACCTGTTTGATCCACCATAGCAAACACTCTATTGAAGTTGGGAATTCTCCAAATTCCCTACATCTGTGTCTCAATGCTATTCCTGCATATTCTCAGATGAAGGAAAACACACCACATCTTCACATGTCTAGATAATAAGAATTGGTTTCAATAATGACAGAGCTAAAATTGCCAACATAGATAGGAACTTCAACTGCAATTAAAATTCTGGACTCAAAAAAGAGAATTTAAACAGCATCTTTTTATCTACTATCTTGGGATGCTGTAGGAGGGCAAGAGAAACTATACAGCTGGATTATGTGTTTTTTCTCTGCACTTAAAAATCCTTTTATTGAAGAGGGAGGAAAAAAGTGGAATTTCAAAATCTGTGTATCTGATGAGAGAAAATTTTTGTGCCTAATCTGGAAAGAAATGAAAAACAATCCATTGCTATGGTAAAGGGCTCCTTCTGTACGTCTGCCAAGGTCATTGAATGCATAAATCCAGGGAGAGTAAAGACTTTGAAAGAAAGCAGCTCAGCTGTTTCCCCACAGCAGCTCTCTTAGGACTCAGAAGGGTGAAGGAGTTTTCTTGATATTACAAAACTGTTAAATACCACTGAAAAGATTTTTCCTATGTTTGGCAGTTTGAAATATCAACAACAGTAAAGGATCTAGTGATACTAATAGTGATACCCAAGAGATTATGGACAAGTCAGTGTGTCCACCTTTCTTTCCCAAGGTCTCCTTCCTTCAGAGATCCCACTGAGAAGTTTCTGTGTTGCAGTCTTTAAACAACAGGGCTTGTTGTCAAGCTCCTTGAATTCAGGTCAGTCTGTTCTCTGGTTTTTTCCATTTCTGCTTCGCAAGGCAGTGCTATTGAGCAATTCAGAACACGTGCATGGGTTAAGCTCCTCAAAAGTCACTTCCTCCAGCCAACACCCTTCTCCTGAAGCAGCCCATATAATTTCAGAAGTTTTACTGGCATTGAAGAACATAAGGGTGTCAAAACACAAATGCTCAGTGAAAAACAAAGTTCTGTTTCAATGTACCCAGGTTACCTCCTGTGTGCAACTGCCTAAGTGCCTCTTGGTACATCTGGCTACCTGCTACAGACTCCTGAATCCCAGGTAAACATTTGGAGATGAGAGATGTGGTGTCACAGCATGGGCTTCTAGCACTGTGGTGGAAGCCTGAGTGTTTCAGCTCCATATCCTGAGAAACACAGAAGTCCTGGCCTTGCTCCATTGGTGGGGCTCGCAGGCTTTCCAAGTTGTTTGTTCTTGGAGAAACTGGAGAATATCCAGTGGAAGATTAACCGGAGAGTGAAAGTCCAGCAGGATGAATCCTGTAATGAAGGGTTGGGCCTCTTCAGTCTGGTGAAGAGAAGGCTGGGGGGAATCCAATAGGAGCCTACAGCTTTTCAGAATCACAGAATGATGCAATGGCTTGGGTTACAAGGGACCTTAAAGATCATCCAGTTCCAACCACCCTGCCATAGGCAGGGACACCCTCCATTAGTCCAGGTTGCTCAAAACCCCATCCAATCTGGCCTTGAACACTTTCAGGGACAGGGCATCCACAGTAGCTCTGCTTGTTGCACTGCCTCACCATCCTCACAGTAAAGAATTTCTTCTTAATATCTAATCTAAACCTATGCTTAGTTTGAAGCCATTCCCTCTTGTCCTGTCCATACATGCTCTTCTAAATAGTCCCTCTCCATCTTTTTTGTAGGTTCCATTCAGGTGCTGGAAGGTCACCCTAAAGCCTTTTCCAGGCTGAGCAATTCCAACTGTCTTGGTGCTTCCTCATCAGAGAGGTGCTCCTTCCCTCTGTTCAGCTTGGTGACCTCCTCTGGATTTGCTCCAACAGGTCCATGTCCCTGCTGTGCTGGGACCCCAGAGCTCAATGAAGCACTGCAGGTGGGGTCTCACCAGAGTGAAGCAGAGGGACAGAATCCCCTCCCTTGCCCTGCTGGCCATGCTGCTTTGGATGCAGCCCAGGACATGTTTGGCTTTCTGGGCTGTGAGTGCACATTGCTGGGTCATGTCCAGCCTCTCATCCACAACACCCCCAAGTCCTTCTCACAGAGCTGCTCTGGATCTGTTCATCCCCCAGCCTGTGTTGAGGCAGGGAGCTGCCCTGACCCAGGTGCAGCACCAACACTTGGTCTTGTTAAACCTCATGAAGGTTCACTTCTTGGACTTGTCCACACTTGTGCAGCATGAACTGCACTGCTCAGCTCAGTGTCATCTGCAAACTTGCTGAGGGTTCACTTGATCCCTTCATCTATGTCAATAATGAAGATAATAAATAGTACAGGTTATTTAATATAACCAGTTTTGAAAAGGTTGTACAAGTCCTTTGTAGTGGCAGACCATATGATGAAGGGCAATAGTTACAATCTCTGTCTTCAGTGGTTCAGGACAGGTATCACACAAGACCTCTTGACTGAGGGGACAGCACAGCACCAAAGCATGATATCCATTGAGGTTGTAGAATCTCCATCTTATAAGCTTTTCAATATTTAGAAGTATTATACAAAGCCATGAATTCATGCAGTGTAGGTGATAAACGTACTTTTAGCAGGACTTTGAGCTAGAGAGCTCCATATGGTGCCTTCCATGGCACCTACACTTCCATGAATCTGGGGTGATTTGAAAGCTTCTAGGAGTCCTGCTCTTCAGATAAGCAAGATCACAGGCAGGAACAGCTTAATTATCTTTCAGAAATAGATGAACAATCCCCACTTTTCCTCCCGGGACAGCTGTGCTTTTTCCCTCTCCTTCCTCAGGTTGCACACTTGCTGAATGTCCTGTCTGTGAGAACTTAAGAGAGGTTTGAGCATTGTTCTGTGTTAAGATGGCAAGCATTTCACATCTGCAGGTTTCCATGGGACCACATCAAGGATGTTGTCACCCTGAGTAAATCACTGTCATAGTCAGGCTGGCAGATGCAGATAGAGAGCTGAAATCACCAGCAGAAACCTGCCCCAATATTCATTGAACTGTTTCAGTAGCTGGGCCAGCATTTCCAGGCATCTCCCCTTCCCAGTACCCCAGGTGGGACTGTTCCTGGCTTCAGTGTATCATGCTCCATCCAAGAGGGAAGTTGGAGTCTCAATCTCTGTCTCCTGATGCTGCAAAAGCACATGGGCTTATCCCCCAGAATCAGGCCTGCCATTAAGAGTATTTGCAATAACCTCTGCAAATTTGCCAAAAAACCTTGCTGCTGCCTACACTTTACTTCAAACAAATTGAAAGGCTTGTCTGTGATTTTTTTTAATCACTCAGCAGCAACAGCGGCACAGTCTGAGCCTGTGAAACAGCTCCACTGAGCACATCAGCTGAGTCACTACTTTTTACCACAAACCCTTCACAGCAGAACCTGGAGAAATCAATAACACCAAGCAGCTTTAGTAAAAGTGCTGAGGTTGTGCAAGGTTCTTATATAGAAACACACCAAGTGTTCACAGCAGGAAAAGCACCTCTGCTCATTAACACTGGAATAAAACCTTTAATTCACCACACACACCGGTACAACCTCTGTGATGAGAGAAGGTGATGACTGAAGAAATACAGGAAGGAAGTGGAATCAGTGACATCACCAGAGGGGGAAAAGATCAGTTTTATCACTGAGCCTTGGAATACTGTTTATTGCATTCTGTATTCTTCTCTATTCTGAACACACAGCCTGCATAAATACATGGATCCTGAACAGAGGCAAAAGACGAGCTCTTCTTAAACTGTAATGTTTAGCTGTCTGAGGGCAGGAGTACCACAGACAAGCTGAATGCCTCTCCCTTAGCAAGTTACCCTGTAAATCCTGCTATTTCTTGGAAACTGTGTTCCCATTATCCTCTGTGGAAGGGATAACAAGATGCCAAATCCCACAAAAGTAAGGGAGGCTGTGCTACTCTCACCATCCATGCAGAGAGAACTCTCAGCCTGCAGCGTTGCCAGTGGCAAGAGTCAAGACTCGGGATAAGAGCCTGTTCCAGTCTTCTTAAACACACACATCCACATGGGACATGTACACCCTATCTGCATTCTGCATTCTACAGATCTCTTCTACGAAACTTGCCTGTAAGTATTGGTCAGGCACGCTGCTCCTTCGATAGCTCTGTGAAACTCTTTGCATATTGCAGTGATTTGTGTCTTGTCTGCTCTAAAATTTGGAAGACTTGCTGGATGTTTCACCAGAGTAACCATATTGAAGCATAACACTAGCTATCCACTACACATTTCTTCACTCTAGAGGCAAATTTATATGAAAATGGCCAAGTGTCTCTCTATAGACAATTTTTTCCATCTTGCATTGACATAGCATTTGATTTCACTTTTCCCCTCTTCTCTATTTTAACTTTAATCTGTGAAAAGGTAGAGACTCCATCCAGAAGAGTAAGACTTTCCACAGCCACTAAGCAGATGTTCTTTGTTTGAAATCACATCCCAGCACACACTCATCTCTTATCTGCTAATATATTGTGATTATAATCACAAGGTTCTTCTAAGTATTACAATATCTTCTTTATTCAGTCCCATGGTCCATGGGAATTTGAATGCATTCCACAGGGCATTTGAGCTCTCTGACATTTCAAAGTCTGTGATTGCTGCAGCATCAGCAGGGACCTCCCCCTTGAAAACTTTTAGGGCCAAAGAAAGAAATTACATCTGTGCAGAAAAAACAGGCATGCCCAGTTTAAAGAAGTGTAACCAGACATGGCTGGGTGAGCTAAGGCATCAACTCCTTCAAAGAGGCCACTGGAACAATATCACAGCACCCCAGGGGCTACTGCTCTTTCTTCACTTTTTATAACTCAGTTTAACTGCTAAGATCTGAGGAATATGAGCAGGGCACTGTATGAATACACAGGCCATGATAGTATTGGTTTTGCTAGAGTTGAGCTGACCTTTTATATTTGACATTATTGGTTTGAAAGAAAACAATGATATTTGCCTTATATGACATGTAGACTTTCTAAAACCATTCAGCTTACCTACTGTCTGGTGATATTGAATCCATGGTCTGCAAAATACAACACTTCTCAGTTGTTGAGAATGAACCTGTAAATGGCAAAGAAAAGCCTGATAGAATAACATGGGGTATTATAAAGCAGAAACATCCACAAGCCTTCTCTGGATCTGAATTACTTTCCTTAATAGCAAACATTGATAACTTTATTTGTACTTTGATAATTACAAGGAGAAGTCAAAGACCTGGGGAAAGACCAAGATGTATGCAGCAAGACAGGAAGAGTACACGCATTCCACCTTACAAATAAATCTTCCTTTAAATAAAAGGTTTATTTTAACATCTTTCTTTGGTGCAGCTAACATAACAAATGCATAAAACCAAAACACACCTGGAATTATTTATCACATTCTCTTGTGTTCAAATTGTTTATCTACAAAGTAACATGTAAAAAAACACTTCTCCTGTGTGCTCAAAAGCAGCTGTCTCGAAAAAGGTCTCTTGCCTCTCACCTCCAGTGTCCCACAGCATGATGAAAACAAACCTGACACCTCCAGTTTCACAGCCTGTGACTTCAAATTCTTTCCAAAATAAGCAACCTTTTTTAAATTTTAAATTGCTTCCTACAACTAAAAGAGCCACTTCTTGGCACAAACTGGGGAGATTCCACTGCTGCATAACTCATTGCTGCACAGGGGTAGCGGCTATGAGAGGATGCATTGTCCAATTTCTTTGTACCAGGCTACTTTTCACCTTTCCAGGCTAGATTGGACAAAGATTTAGAGTCCACACAAAGAGAACCCAGTCTGGTGAGGCTCACAAGTGGCCAGACAAACCAACTGAGCCCTTCATTTACTGCCCTGCTAGAAAATGTGTGAAAAACTGGTTCGCACAAGGTGAAAGAAGCAGTGAAGGTATGACTCAAGATACCACTTTAGAGATTTATTATTGGGCCAAAAGAGGACATCTGGGATGTAACCCAGTGATTTACCCTACTTTGGGATAAAGACATAACAGGGTGAGCTTCCTTCATCATTAGATATGTTAAATATGAGGTTGTAATGGTTGATGTTTTCAGAGCATTAGCACTACAGGATAGAATCCTTAGAATCCACTTCATAAAGTCAGCAGTCCTGGGGTAATAATTTTTCACTGTATATGTTCTTGTGCTTTTTATTCTGCAGAGGGAAGAGCGCAGCTCTTATTCTTCTCTGCAGTCTTCCCCACTGTTTCTTCATTTTTGTTTTGAAAGCACTTTCACATTCTTCTTCCCATGCCATCTACATATATTGTCTCCTTGTTGTGCTGCAAGAAAAGCAAACTTGCAGTACAAAAGAGGTCTGTTGTTTTGGGTTTTTTAATGGTAAACCTTTCAATAAGTAGGCGAGGCATCTGATGGTCTGTACGACTTCAAAGTTACTCACAGGTAGCAAGCCCTGTTAAATTCTGCTAATCCACATTCGTGCTGGCTGACTGAACAAAGTTTATTCTCTGTTATTGTATATTTGCCTTTGAAGAACCATCTCCAGGAGGGTTCTGCACTCTCCCTCTGAGCCTCTGTACCTCAGGCTGCCAGTGCATGGTGTGCTCCTGTTAGAGACTCAGGGCCATTTGTTACTATCACAGAGGCACCACAGGGTGTGGTGAGGCTCTAGACACACTCTGGAAATCACTATTCACAGGCAGTACCAAGACTGGCTGCAGACCAAAGAGCTACAAGTGGCTAAAACACAGCCACACACCACAGGGTATCAATGAAACTGTTGTGACTATCTCACAAGTGCCAATTCTGACCTCATCAGGAGTCCTGCAAGAGGGAGTGAGGCTCCTGAGAACGCACTCATCTCTATCTCCCTACTGCCAGTGTTGGGTACGTGTCCACAAAATCACATAAGTGTAAGCACACAGGCTAGCAGAACATCTTAGGCCTTGGGATGATGGTTCAAACTGGCTTTTTGAGCAAGGACCAGACTACAGTTATTTGTACTGTGAAGAATATCTAGGGGTTAAAAGCTACTGACTGAATCGTGGATAATTCCTCGAAGAGAGGGATTGCCAGTCTCACAGCAGTGGTTGAGGATGAAAGCGGAGCAAATATGCTGTTTGGACAGTTGTGCTTGCTAGTTCTTTTTTCAAAGGAGGTTTTGAGCTATCAACCCACACAAATTTTTGATGTATTCATGGAATACTGTGCACTGAAATTTTGTCCACAGTAAATCTCTTCTTTTGGTGGGAAGGTTCTCCATCTGTCAAGCCTTTCCTCCCAAGTCAGGGTGAGTCCTTGGAAAGCTGGAAGTCCTACCAGTAGAAGACAAGATGGCTCTGTCCATACAGTCAGTCCAGCACTGGGCTGAACCTGCCCAAAATGTGAAACCTCCTCATCTTTCCATGTATGTCTTGACACTGACAGACTAAACTGTTTTCCACTGACTGAGTAATACTTCTCACAAAACAGTGATCTCATTTGGTATGAAATTAATTTGATTCAGAAACTTGGTAGGAAATTTCTCAGTGCAATTACTAGACTCTAAACTGTTCTGTACTTAGTGACAGTGGGATAATCACTGAGGTGTTTAGGAATTGTATTTTATTTTGTATTCATATCTTGTACTAGTATTTTGTTTATATGTGTTTATGTATGTGTGCCAAATACTTGAAAATACATGGTGGAAACTAGGATCCCTAAATTGCATCTGTACAATTCATACAAGATTGGGACCACTGTGCCCACACAAATTTTCTCTACCAACACATATAAACAAAAGAT
>VZTT01061922.1:115545-129326 GCA_013400855.1 Buphagus erythrorhynchus
ATCATCAGCTAGTCTGGTTTAGGTATAGTGTTCTTATAAGACATAGGAATATAAAGCAATAATTGCTGGCTTATGAAAAAGATAATTTACTTTAAACTGATTTTTTTTCTTTTTTTTTTTTTAATTCTCAAGAACTCATTAGAGAGCCTCATAAAGGTTATATGGAGACATTTTGCCTATCTCTAACCCAATTTCATTTCTTTTATGTTTCATCTGAAGTCACTGGAATTGTCATATTTCTTTATGGGATAATTATAACATCCTTGTAAAGTTTTATTACCTTAACACACTGGTATATATTCTCAACCCTAACTCTAGTTTAATATGTATTTTTAAATAATTAANTGCAGCTGCCAATCAGGATCATGTGGTTGAAAAAATATGGGGAAAGGGTCAGAGGTTTTTACGTTTGCAAGTGTGGGGATAAGAAAGTGGTTTTGCCTTTTTTTCTTTATGCAGGTTGAACTTCTCACAAGTCTAAGGAAAAAAAAAAAACATTTGGTAAGGGCTTGAACGCTAACACTGATGTTATCTGAAAATAGCATGAGAACATCCAACCCAGCCCTGAAACAGCCAGCCCTGTACTGCTGATGTTCCAGGCATCACAGCCAAGGGGACAGCACAGATGAATTGCCAAATGTCTCAATGCAGTCTGGAGTGGTGCATTTTGCAATAGACCGTGTTAAATCATGCTATTACCATTACTTCATGTAGCTGGATGCATGCTGGGCTCAGGGCAGATCCAGGAGCTGCAGCATAAACCTGCCTGGAGGGAGCTGACAGAGACCATCATGTGTGGCTCATAGTGAACATGGTGTCCATCCTTTTTCCTGAGCAGATGGGAAGCCTTTACAGTTTGTTTTGCAAAAATAATGTTTCCCTTTTCTTTATCAGAAGCAACAGACACTGGCATGATAGGCTTGTACTCCACAGGGTTATTTTTCCTCAGGCAATGGTACTTGAGCTCCTGGTCCCACTGGTATGGACACAAAACAAGTCCTTAATTATAATGGAAAGTAAAAACAATAGTAGTTATTATTTAAAGATAAAGTAAGATGAAGGAAGACAAGTGCCACAGATGAAGCAAACACCTGACTTGAATATCTCAGAATTGCCTTGCAGCACTTCCCAGGAAGGGGAACAGCCTTTATCACACCACCAGTTAACAGGGGCATGATCAGTGACAGAAGCGTCTGTCACCTTTCACTAAATTCACCACCAAGACCTCTGATATTTTTTCACAGAAAGAAAATTTGGATTGGTTCAGTAAGAACTGATTGAACTGAGCAATTTTTATATGAGGCATCTGCAAACACCCCAAAATCTGTACAATACCACCCAGAAACAAATGGAAGGATGCTTTATGATCCAAGTAAAGGCCAGTGAATAAAATTATTAGCTAATTTCATTATTTTTTTCATTTTCCCCCTTCTCTTTGCCTTGTTGATATTGGAAATGCGCATCCATACAGACGTTCATTTTAATAAAATCTTCTTCCTTTTCTGTTCTGACATATCTCCTTATGTCTCCTCTCTTCCAATCTTGCCATCTCTGCAGCAAGTTCTTTAAATCAGTTTCTAATTTTATCTTGAGCTGTGAAGTTTTTGAAGATTCTCTGTTTGAAAAAGACTGGAATAAAAAATAGGCTGTACTGAATAAATAGTTATTCTAACATTTTGATGTCTCATGGGTTCAGAATGCGGGGGTAGGAGGAGGTTCTGACAAACAGCAAATGTATTAAAGCTCCCTTGCTGTTTTCCTTCTGAAACACAGGGTTTGAGGTCATGCAACTCCCTTAACCTAGGTCAGCTCCATCACAGATGTCTGATGCAGGCCTTGTGATGCACCACTCCAAGAAAGGGAAGAAACAGGGCAGGAGGAGATGAGTAAGAGGGATTGGGTCATAAGCTTCTGCTCATGCAGCTACAGACACATGAACAATGGAAATGTCTACAAAGGAACAAGCCATAGTTGTAGCAACAAGGCATGTCCTGCTTTGCTGTGAAAGTGTTGAGGAAATAGTTTGATTGCTTTTTGCC
The DNA here is from genome assembly GCA_013400855.1 of Buphagus erythrorhynchus. NCBI lineage: Eukaryota > Metazoa > Chordata > Aves > Passeriformes > Sturnidae > Buphagus > Buphagus erythrorhynchus. The sequence continues at coordinate 117,585 of VZTT01061922.1, forward strand.
AATATATATCTGCCTTTAGATTAAGAATGATGCTTACCTGTATTGACAAAAACACTCTGAAAGCCTTGGTTAGAAAACACTGCAAAAACAGGGATACTCCTAAAATTCTTAAGAACATGCATTGGATCAGTGGCTACTAGTGGTGTTGTCTTATCAATAATAAATTTAAATAGGTAACTTTGGTCATTTGTTTTGCTAAAGCAGCTTGGTGGTGGGCTTGCTATGTGTATTTTTTAAACCTAGGAGATGCTCACTCAAAAGGTAATTTTTCACTGATTGACACAGAATACTGTCTACAATGCAGTGCATTTAATATGAGGGAAAAGCTTATAATGTAGCTTTTGTGCAACTTGGCATTGAGCTGAAACTCATACACTCCAAAGGATCCTCTCAAATCCTGCAAAGCTATTAAACAAAATCACTCCATTATTTCTCAAGAAAATCAGATATAGTTTTAGACTATTTGGGGGATAAGTTATTTCCTTTTTTCATATCCAAATCATTTTTTCCCAAAGTTAGTGGTTGTCTTCGCTTGCAGTGTTTTCCCCAAACACCTTTCAATGTTGTCTGTGGGAGCAGTCACAAAGCAATAGAAACATGCCAAACATATTGATTACAGAGTAAAATGGTTACCCTGGCAACTAAAAATCCTAGGAAAGCTCTTTAAACTTCCTTCCGTTCTCATGTGACTTCTTTTTATATACTTTTTTTCTCAGATGGTTTGAGAAATCATGGATATAAAAGTATTTGCTCTGAATATACAGCAATGGAGAAAAGGTGATTCATGCCTAGATTATTTATTCCACCAGGAATATAACTACCCACATTACTGCCTTAGTAATCCATCACTTGCATAACAGGCAGGCAATTTTTGTAACTTGGGGGGCAGAGTAACCCTCTCCCACTAATTTCTAAATCTATATTCAGATGTGACCTAAGGAAAGAAATTCAAGGACTAGAATTTTCCTTAAGTTCCAAAGCAAGCAAGATGAACAGTGTGAAAGAATTAGAATTTATGTGGAGGTCAAAAGTTTGCTCTGCTCTGTACAGAGCAAAGGAAATTACTTTCCTCTCTCCATGGGTAGTTTTGAACAAATGGTGACTAGGTGTGACAATAGTGACCTAACCAGAGGAGCAGCAGGGTCCAGAGCTGGTGGAAGTGGGCTCATGTGGTTGCTCAGGCTCATTCTAGGCGTAGCCTAATGGTGCCAGGATCTTTAAAAACAAGTGCCATTGAAAAAATACATGAAGCTTAGTTGGGAGCAAATTTAGATGGCTCGTTTCTCTGACTCCTCCTTGGTCCAACCCCAGACACACAGAAGATTTTCTACTTACTGCTCAAGCAGCGCCCATGAACAGGCTCAGCTTCTCTGCCTTTTAATATTTCAGAAGGAATTGCCCTCGCAGGCATTAAGCAGATGCTTGTTGATCCATTCATTTGTAAGCAGGAACAGTAACTGGACTATGAGGAAAGGGGAAAACATGTAACAATGATTACATTAAGGTTTGGGGGTTTGTTAGAAGGGTGTCTAAGCCAGCAATTCAGAAAACAGGCCACTACTATTCAGGCTTTGATATGCTGATTTTTCTTCTCTGAACAAATGGTGGTAAGCTATTTTTAGGGTTTTTTTTTTGTCCTGTATACTGCCTTCCCAAATAAAAATGGCTTAGAAAAGCTGCAATTACAGAGGTTACAAATAACATGCAGCAACACAGCTGGGACTGGAACATTTCCAGACCATAATCACCTGTCATGCCATGATGAGGGCCCATTATATCCAGTGGGGTCCAACAGATCTCTTGTTAAAAATCTCATCTCTTAATGGAGCAGGTCTGGGATTGTCTGAGTCCTAGCCTGCTTTCCTATGTCAGTTTGTGTTAAGGAGGTATGTTATTCCTTTGAATGATGGCTTTTTATCTGTCCCAGACTTTTATTGTTAATAGAAGGCTGAAGAAAATGTGATTAAGTTACATGGAACCATAAACTAGCTTGCAGTGAAAAGAAATAACACAATCAAAACTTTCCAGTAAACATAATCCTAAGAAGAATTGAGTATGAGATAAAGTCTGGGGAAACACAGAGTAGTTAATTTTTATGGGTGGAATATTACTTCTGTGCAACAAAAGGCAGCTCTCTAACTCCCTTTATTTGAACAGATATTTGCCTTGTGTTGTCCTTTGTACTCTCAGGGGGTTTATGTCAGTCTTGAGAGGGAAAACGTCATTAATGCCCTTTTAATACCCAGTTTCCTTTAATTATTTTTTTTCTGATTGAAAAATGTAAACCCCTCTAGCAATACAAGAACCCCTCTCACATACAAGAATCACTGTCACTTCTATAAGCAGCTTTCTTCTGAGATATAGAAAGATAACAGTGAGCACTAGCATTTTGACATGTACCAGTCACAGGACCTAATGGTAACATTAAATTGACATTCTTCTCAGGGAAAGAAGGGAATCCTCAAAGGAAATATGGTTCCACTTTTCTCTGTCATCACTTTCTTTTGCATGGCACTGATTTGGGGAAGTTAGATCAAAACAGTGTAGTCAGCCTTAAGATTACATCCCAGCCTGACTGATTTTGCTGCACAAGTAGGGCAGAGCATGCTTCTGATTGCACTCACAGTCATCTGCATCTTAACAGAGCCCAGACTGCTGTTGAGACTATCTATCTATCTATCTATCTATCTATCTATCTATCTATCTATCTATCTGCCACAATTCCCAAGGGAGCATTGTCCAGTTAAAATGGGAAGATGAAGACTGTTCATCAATAAATACCAGAAGTTTGTGAGATTTTTCCCATTTATGCTTGGCAGCAGCCAAACTTACTGCACTAAACCCTCTGGATTTTTAATCCTGTCAGCTCTGAAAACTGGTGTGGTCTCAAAAGCCAGGTGAGCTTAGCTTCCCTGCAGCATGGGAAGGTCCCCTGATGCCACAGATATCCCATACTGCAGGAAATCATGCCAGATGTCTCTGCCAAAGGCCGAGTTCCCCGAGCAGCTCTGCCCTGCTTGGCCTGTGCCCTGCTGTGCTGGGCAAGCTGTGCCACCGTGCCAGCATACAGGGCTCAGCTGCAGGGACAAGCAGCAGCCACTGTGGATAAAGGCTTTGCTGCCAAAGGTCCTCCCCCAGGCATTTGGCATTTGTGGAACTACAGCAACTCCCTCAGCCTCTATGTGACTTCCCAAAGCTTGGGCCAGGAAGGATTTGCATTAAGGTACCCTGGTGCAGCAGGAACCCATAGCTCCATGTATGCGTTGAGGATGGGTTTTGTTTTTTATCACTCACTTCCCTTCATTTCCTCTTCTCTCTGTGGATTACTAAGAGGCCTCTGTGTGACCAGGAGCTAACCCTTTAGGTGCTGGATCCTATGGGGCATTCATAGCAGCAGCTGGGACTGCCACATGGCCCATGGTAGAAGCACCTTCTGGGCAGTGATGGGGAAGGGATGCTCCTGCCATTCAAGTGTGCCTGTGCAGGGGGTGTGCACGTGTAGGAGTTGTTCTTATTACTCACTCCCTGGAAATTAACAGCATGTCTTATGCAATGATAGATGAGGCATTGAGCACAGGCTGTGGTTTATTGCATAGGAAGGTTGTCACTGCTGGATGGATATCATTGGATATCCAATGGATATCCTTGACCCAAAAATCTCCTTCTATGCTCCTAGGCCTCCTCATTGAGATGCTAGACACAGGCTATTCTTTCATTTTTTGAGGGTGTGTCTTTTAATTTTTTCTGATCTTTCTCTTCCTTTCTATGTGCCTAGTAATTATCTGTACCTTTTATATGAACAGGACAAGTGTCCTTCATTGCTTGATTTGAGGCCCTGAAATGGATACTGCTCCTGAAATCCTGGGAAGAAGATAGGCTTGGGAGACGGTGGTTGAGGGCCACAGTTAATTACAGATGCCAAAATGAGAGTGTGGAGGGGAGCAAGAGGTGAAAGGAGGGACCACTCAAAATAGCATAATCAAGAGATGTCTCTTGTTATCAGCAGTGTTATAGCTAGCAGAGTTATTAGAAAAGCCCTAGAATTCAAGAGTTTTATTACTTTATTACTTCCTAATAAAGTAATATAAAGTCTTAATTGTTTTCACATGAGAAATTTAAAGGTTAGTGTATTCACTGTTTCCATGATATTTTCTCTCTGATTTTAAGTGTCTGTTCCATGTGAACACATTTATGTACAAACAAGCTAAGCTCTTATCTTATACAGCCAGAAAGAAGCACAAAGGCTACAGTTAGCATACAGATTATTTGTAAACTGGAGTTCTAGACTGACACAAATAATCTCTAGGATGAGCAGAAAGGCTCCTAATTTTTTTTGTTTTCAAGTACGTTATTTTTTCCCACTTTGTTAGATCAGCTGATCTAACAAAATATATTGATACCTCCAAATAAATATTGCCTCAATAATACCAAACCAAGCATCTGAACTTACTCCCCATCTCCAAATGTGGCACTTACATTTGTTCTATGACAAACAATATCACTATTTTGCAGATAGTCAGATGGGACAGTAACAGCAATTTTTACCAATAGCTAACGGAGGAAGTAAAGCAGAATTTTGAGTTCTTCTGGGGAAGAAAAGTTCATGCACACATTGATCATTCCCAGTAGATGTCCCATTCTTGATGCTGTAGGAGAGATACATAGAGAAAAAGCAAGACACTGTCCCTCAGTTTATGTTGTGCTACTATATAGAAAGTGATCAATATTCAAAAAGGCAGAAGTGGAGAGCTCTAAACTGAACAAATGTCTCATTAAGTTCAGTCTGGAGCAGCCAAATAGCCAGGTGAGCCCTGCAGAAACTGGTCCTGAATCTTTACATTTGGCACAATGCCCTTTAACATGGCTGGTAATGCCACAGGTTTATGCAGGGCTGGATTTGACATCTCTCACAGCACAGCATTGTGCCACAAGCAATTGTCTCAAATTCTGGATCAGTTGGTCCTTCCAGTGATTCTGACATACCCCAGAAAGCCTTCCTTCTCTTCAAGCTTTAATAGGATAGAAAATATATATGCATGTTGTATATACACATCTGCAGTGTTAGACACACACACGTAAATCCCTGCCTTACCAATCTGTACAAATATTGAAGAAGGCAGGGCTTGCTATGCAATATTTGCTTTTCACAAGGAAGTAGCTAGATGTAGTTTCATTATTTTATTCTTGATTGTAGATAAAAAGCCCACAAATTATATATATACCCCTAAGGTAAACAGCAAATGAAAGATTCTAATGAAACCAGTGCTTGATTCTTCTTCTAGTCTACTTAATTGAAAGCTCAGACATGCCTAATAGTTTGTATAAAACACTAATGCAGATGATTTCCTCTACTTTGATGAGTTACAAATCCTTCCAGCAGAAATTACTGGTTAACACAGACTCTATTATCCATTTGGTTTTCCAGTCATGTTTCAGTCTTGTGAAGATTTAACATCCTTGAATAGCTTTGTTTAGCAAGGCTCAGACCTTTGACACCAGCTCTACTGTCTGACTCACATACATATATAAACTGCTGACTACAAGAGAGGTAGAAGACTTGTATGGCCTTGGATTTGAGTAATTTAATTCTAAACTCTTTGATACATGAAAGGAACAGCTGGGAAATAGCATTTTGCATATCACTGTCTCTCTACAGTAAGAGGCACCTTCATATAGTTATATGCTGCCTTTGTAATTTCACACAATCTCAGAGATTGTGTAATCTCAGAGATTTGTAATCTCAGAGATTACACCATACACACCTCCTCCAGCTACATGGGCTGCTCATGCCAGCACTTAAACAACAGCAGTAGCAAAAGGAAAAGAGAAACAAGCAGAAGTTGCTGAAAAAACTATGTTTTCTTGAGTGTGAAATGAGCTCCCTCGACTCTGCTGTTTATCTTTTTCTTTAATGAAAGAAGCCAAAAGAGCAGATCAAGAAATTAGAAGAGGAACGTTTGAACTGAAAAGCAACTGTTTAAAAAACAAACCCAGCTGAAGGTTTGAAAATTAGGAATGTTACCAAATACAAGAATATCAGCCAATATTTCTGCTGGGTGACTAACAATTTTGAATTCCTCACTTTTCAGATCCCACATGCAGCATTCCTGAGCGCTCAGCATCAGATATCTAGAAATATGACCTCTCTTTCATCAACTTGCTTGAGAACTCAGAATTGTTCTTGCTTTTCAGAAGCATTATTCTTTGTGAATGTACCCCACAGAAGGTAAATATTTGTCTTTTCATTCTCTTTTTATGCGTCCATGATTATCTAGACCCAGGCTGCCAATCTACTCTATCAAATACATTCTTCAGTTGCAGTTTAGTATAGGAGTATGCTTTAGGATGGAATAAAGTGTGGGATTAGTCAAGTAAAGGTATCTATGAGTAATTTCATTTATGGAGGAAGTGAACTCCCATGAGTTTTCCCCTGTGTTACAGGTGGGCAGCAGATTAGACTCAAAAATTAGAATTAGTCCTTGTTTCAGTTGTGGCTACCCAAGTGTATCTGCTGTCAGGGTAATTCATGCTTTAGCTGAATCCATTATTAGATTCCAAAATATGTTCACTGCACAGAAACCAGCCCATCTCCTTCTGCCACTTCAGTTCTGACAGATGTTCAAAACCCCCTGAAGATTACACTTGTGGAGAGAGAATACATGTGAGTAAAACTGACAGTAAAATCCATGCTTCGTAAAAATAAATAGAAAATGTCCCATAGCCATCCATGGAACTAAGACATCACACTAACTGGCTTTGTACAGAGCACTTCTCTTTCTCAAAACAGCATTTATGCATGGAAGCTTCCACAGTAAAGCTAATTTATAATCTGGTCAGGATCTGTGTATGGGTGTGTACATTCATATGTCTGCCATGAAAATTTTCTACCAGCCAATCAACCCTCCAGAGCAGACTGGGAGCTGGCAGAGTAGCTAATTACTCTCACTAAGGGAAATCTGCTGGCTTGATTAATGCCTGTTTACCAATTGTTGCTGTTACTTCAGCTATAATCTCAGAAAAGGGTTTGCTGAGGACGGCTCTCCTGGAACTTTGTTTTTCAGTTTTGCTGTGCTACAAGCCTTGTGTCATTCTCCATTCCCCGAGGCAATTCCCTGGACTTCCACAAATGGTAGACATAGTCATGAGTATGTAGTAATTAAAATAGTGTCTGTGCAGCATCATCCTATTTCATAACACTGTTCATCTGTAGATCTAAAACTGCATTTGGAAGGAGGCATTACTATCACTGTTTATCAAATTGGATCTGGATGTTGAGGTTAGCCCCAAAGCTTCCACCTTAGTTGAAATCTTCCACTGGGATAAATAAGGACTAGCTTAACTAACAACACTTTTGGTAAAGAATATCCCATCAAGTTTGCTGTTCTGAGACCTATCAGTTTCTAAATGGTATCTGGTCTTTACAAAATGAAAAAGAAAGAGCTATTACTGTCTTCTGAAGAATTTCAAGTGCACTTTAAATGACAGAAGTGTTTGTCCACCTGCATCATCCTTCTTACTGCACTAATTCACACTGCTGAGGAGACTGAGATTGTAGCTCCTTGGGAAAATCAGATTGTATGAAAATGCATCCCATCTTTTCTTGGAGCCGTGCTCCTCAGTTCTCCCTGTGAGATCATTTTAGAGGCAGGAGACAGAACCAAGCTCAGCCTGCCAAGCCTTTTTTGACTTATACAGGTTGGCAAGGGCTCCCACCAAGCCCTGGTGCAGTTATAGATAACCAGAACATAGCTCACTCTCAATTCTTGTGGAAGGAGGCCACCAAGAAAGGCTGGGAGAGGAGCAACTTCTGAGACTCAGAATCCCCCAAGTCCCCATGAAAGCAATGCAAAAGGCTATTTCACAGCCTGTGCAGCTGGCTCTGGCTTATCCTCCTTGTAATGCCAGGGCTTATATTTAGCATTTATATATTAAATTATGCCTTTGTATTTCAGCATTTAAGATTAGCCATACTAAAGGAGACAAAAGCTTCACCTGATGAAGAGATTCACTCTAATTTCCAGAAGCAACTTGTAGCAGGTGGGCTGGGAGGGTATGGGACCAAAGCAAAGTCAGCAATATCTCCTGTGGCACTCCCTCAGCATTGCCTCCAGCAATCCCTGGGTATCCCTTGGTATCCCCATTCCAAAAGTGGTATCCCTGCATTTGCACATGTGCACAAATTAACAGGGCCCTGTGCTCTCACCGCTGCCACCATCTCTCTACCAAAACATGACCCAGTGTGCTCAGCAGCAGCCTGCAGACACTTATATCCTGCCTGCTCAGAATGAAACAAAGAACAGGGACTGAAGCATCATTCAGGCTCTGAGCTATGATGCTCAGGTCCGGACTTGTAGCCAATTTTTTTCCTGGAACTGGCCATGTTCTGATTCAGTGCTCTGGTTTGGTCTAAAGCTATGGTTTATATCTGACCCTGAGCCCAGAGCCTGTCTGAATAGGATCTGTTGTTCTCTTTAGAGGCTATTTCAGATAGCAGTGCTCTCAAAGGAGTAACTTTGTGCCTTTTGAAGCAGCTCTCCCTCCCAGTGAACACTTTCATCCCAAATAACCACAGAAACAGTCAAGTGAAAGGCTCCTTCTCATAGGAAACTCAACTCAGACTGAAGATGGAGCTCAATATTTGTGCACTTATGCTGTATTTTGCACAAGTTTGCAATATACAGGTGTAAGACATTCAAACACCCATGAAGCTGGCAAACTCTACCTTGCCTCCAAGTACCACAGCAGGAGAGGGGAAGGAGAAAAAGGCTGGCAGCAGCACAACAGGCCATGGGGTCTGATTCAGCCTCCTCAGCAGGCCACTGGTGCAGCTCATACACATCTTTTGGGAATCAAAATACACCACTTGTGTATCCTTATTCCTGAAATGTTTCACAAATTTTACCTGTGTGTATTGTTGGATAGCAGAGACTGGGAGACAGAGTTGAGGCAAGGTCCAACCCCACAGACCAGTCCCTGTGTGTGTGGTGTACGTGCTGCTGCCCACGAAGCACTGATTAAAGGAGCTGGGTGCCTCTACCAGCTTTGAGAAGTGCAAGTATTCCTCTGTAGTGAACGAATTATGAATGTGACCTTTCCAATGAGAAAATTACTGGGCCCTGATACCTTCATTTCTGTCCCCTTCTCATCTGTTGACATGCAGGCATTCTGGAAACAGTTCCTCTCCCAATGACAAAAGAGTAGTTTATTTGCTTAAGCTGATGTTTTAATTTTAAAACCAGTTATTTCTGTTGTCATTCCTTACCAATCCTAACAAATAAGTGAAATAAAATTAGTGCTCTGAGGACCTAAATGATATTTCTTTGTCAACACAGCAGAAAAGAATGTTTGACAAAGCCTAAGGCAAATGATTAAATTCTTTATCTGTCACACCAAGGAAAGGCTGCTCCTCTTGGTAATAGGGCTATATTTGTTGTCCCTGAAGGAGAAGGTGAAAAATAAATTAATTACTAGAAGCCATAAAATTTTACTGGTTGCATGATCTATTTCAGAACAAAAATAGATCCTTTGGGTTTGGTAATACATGTGCCTAAAGTGTCAATAGTCATATTTATCACCAAGATTTGAGAAAATTATGAATTCCTGCACTTAAACCAGTAACATTTTCCTGGGAAACACAGATACTGACAAAATCTACAAAAGCGAGTGCTGTTAACATAATTCTCCTTTTCATCCTTATATGTTTGTCTCTATCAAATCTATTATTTTCAGTTTTCCTACATATGAGTTATTTTTAAAGGAATATTTTTTTAAGATTTTATTTTAAAATTAGCCCCCATTTGGAGATGTTAGAAACTCATAGTGAAAATATCCTGGAGACCATATTGGCATGAGCAGAAAGATGATTAATCACAGATTGACGTGAAAAAATCAGATTGTCTATCAAAGGCACTACCTTGGAGAAGAAAGTGTTGATAGAATTGAAGCAGTGCAATCATAGTTGCGGTAAATCACAGATCTTTATAACTTTTATTCCCTTGGCATAGGTCACATTACTAGAAGTGAGTGTGAATAATTTAGATTTCTTGTGCAGTAGGATAGGAAACGTTAGGATTTAGAATTGGTATTTTTTGTTAGAATAATTCATGGCCAGGAAAAAAACCCAACATGTTAAAGGATACTTATTTGTGATAATGGTAAGTAAAAGAATGGGAAAAAAATTAAGATTTTAGCTACCAGTGCTGAAGAAATGATGTTATTGGAGAAGGGATCCTTCCAAAAGTTTCACTGACTGTGCTTGAAGCTGATACAAGGTTTAGAAATGAATCTTTTTTTAAAGAGAGAAATATGTGACAATGAGCCAAACTGTGAATTTTTGTCTTCATGTTCTGCCAGACTCATGATTAAAGAAGTCAGAGTATTGTGTTTCTCTACTTTTGCTGTAGTATTAGCCTTACACTTTTAATCATTAAAAAAATATAAAATAAAAAACTAGCTAGTCAATTCCCTCTGCTTTTAACTTCGAGGCAATGTTTGGTTTCAGGAGACCCTGCTGTGGGTTTTGCCTGACTGAGCTGACACAGCACTGAGCTGCAGGCAGAGCAGTGCATGGAGCTGGTCTTGTCACAGTCTGCCTCTGCAAGCCCACTCTCGTCTCCTCTGTTTTGCACTGCCACAGAAATCAGTCTGCTGGTTTTAATGTCATCCCTGGACAACACTTGTTAATATTTCAGAAACAAGCAAACAAAATCTAATGAACCTATAGAGTATCTGGCAAGTAAAAAACCCAAAACAACCGAGAGGCAGAGGGAGCACGAGACATCACTGCAGTTCAGAGGTGAGGTCAAGTGTGAGAGTGATGTGGAGGAAACCTGGAGTATTTGTTGGCAGTAGCAAAGCCCTTGGCTGCCTTTTTGATGGATGAATTCCTAAATCCACTCATCTGTTTTGCAAAAGACAAGGCAACACTTGTAGAGTTAATCATAACCAATTTATGTTTCCAAAAGTGTCAAAATGTGATATAGAGAGAGTATTTTCTTGACTAGCTTGTCCTGTTGAATACAATGGTTTATTACTACTGTTTTCATTACAGTGTGAATATTGCCTTATGTGACTGGAATGAATAACACCTTCCCTATTGAATTAAGCTGTTCAAGATTGCATTTGTACTTGTTGAAGCCATCGTTTTTCTGTCCCAGGTTATCATGCCTACACCTCAGCTCAGAGGAAAAGGTCAATAGATTCCTAAGAGATGGTTGCTTAATTGTGAATTAATCCACCTGCTGGGCATGCTAACTAAATGTAATGTCTGGCATCTTTGCTGTGACACCAAGCTTGTCATTGCCTCCACAGCTGCACCAGCTGGTAGGCTCAGTCCCAGAATTTAGATATCTGCTCAGATGGCATATAGTCTTTGAGACAGTGTATAATGTGAAGAAATTATTTATGAGGACTTATATTAAATGAATTACTAAAAAAGTTATCTACGCCGCCTTAAAGGGATCTATTAAAACTATCTGCATGTTAAGCTTGCATCATATAAATGAAGTACCATTTGCACATTGCCTGTAAGATTTCAAAGCAGGTGCACTCATTCTGAAGCATTAACCTGGTCTCTTGTGACATATTTAGAAGCAGAATTCTCTGTTAAGTATAAGATACTTACATGCCAGAGTTTCACAGTGTTGCTCCTTAGCTTCTTCACAGACACATTTGCTTTGTAGCTGTGCTCTGGGAAAGTTGGCTAGCAAACTTTCTGGTGGTCTGGACTGTAACAACACCACT
>VZTT01061923.1:8161-54852 GCA_013400855.1 Buphagus erythrorhynchus
ATAAAGAGTTGTGTTTGGTTTAACAGTTTAATTTTAACAGGTTTTTATTTTGGTGAAGTTTCAGTAGTTCAAAAAGGGTTGAACAAACACTGATGGTTCAGAACACATGAAGTTCACAGGGAACAGAAGGGACAGATTCTCATCTTCCCCATGATATCTGTTAGAGAGCAGCCAGCATTAACGACACATTCAATCTTCCCAGAGGAAAGGCTGCAAATCCTTGAAGAACAAGATGGGGAAAATAAGGGGTTATTAAAATTCACTGATGTGACTCAGATTCCATCTCATGATCTTTGCATTCAGTATTTAATAATTCAACACACACTAAAGCTTTTGGGACACATCTGAATCAGCAGCTCACTAAGCCCCAAAGACACAAAAAAGCAGAGACTTGCACTCAAACAGTGAAAAATCCAGTTTTGTTCAAAGGCTGGCATAGTTTGTGTCTGAACTGATCCTTTTCCTTACTGCCAGGACAGGACTGGTCTCAAGTGTCAACAGGTTCTTGATACATGATCAGTTATATCCCACTAGACTATTCTGGGGACACTCAAGGATAGAAGATCAGGAATCACATGCAAAGTCACAAGAACTCACAGAGCTGCAGTGCAACATCTTGGAAGTGACTGAACACAGACAGGTTTAATAGTCTGCCCTAATGCAGCTAATGGAAGCAATTCAACTGGAAGAAGGTTGAAAGAAAAATTTAAATAAATAAATAAAGTAAAGAGATCTAAAGGATCTCTCACATCACTGCCTCATCCTGAAATACAAATACAGTACATGCTGTACATGACTTGTTTTTGCAGCAAGAGACAGCTTTCATGTATCCAAAGCTCATTATTAGAAGATCAAGGTACAGCTTAACTACGAAGCTGTCTGAAACACTCAGTATCAAGGCACAAGCAGTTATTTACAAAGCAAATACATTCCCTGTACAAAAAAGCACACAGTGCAAATTCAATTAAATACTGCAATCAAAAATGAAAATATATTAGAACTGCACACAAATGTCTGCAGTCTCCAGCTGTCTGCAGGAGAACCCTGAGGCTCCAAAGGATATAAAGCAAATGCATTTGCATCCTAAGACTGAGTATAATTCAAATATTATAATACCTGTAAAGCCTTGAGACTACAACCCACTTACACACTCCTATTTCCTGGCAGCCATTAACACACATGATTAATGCTCTGTTAATCACAGGTATTACACATAAGGTTAATCCCTTAAAATCAAAAAGCACATCTGCATTGTTCCGCCCATTTGAAGAAATTATGACAAATCTGCAGCTAACTTAAAAGGCCCCCTGAATTTCTGAAGGACAGAAAATCAGCAGTTTGAAACAGTTATACCAATTTTTTGTCATTTCTTGCTGGCCAAATATAAGCCAGAAATCTACCTTCCATTTTAATTCATATGTCAAAATACAACAGCAGCAAAAAAGATAGTGGTTTAGAAAATTAAAACATCAGTACTCAGTAAGTAGGTTCACTGATAAGTTCTGATCTAGGCAGTAGTATAAAAATTTAAAAATTTAAAAAAAGGAAAGAAAGAAAAAACAAAACCCAAAAAACAGATTTCTGCAAGTTAACCCCACCAAAGAACATAATAACATGATCCATAAGGGTCTACAGTTTTACACAAACTGGTGTTTGTACATAAAAAAACAGAAGCTGTGCTACTATCAATCCCCAGCATCCTAAAAGCAAACATTGGAAATCATTCTCTTATTTCAGGACAGAGTGACAGAAGGCACCAAGTAATCCCAGACCCCGCATGTAATTTTTTTTTTTAAGAAAATACACAAAAATTATCATCAACACATTATTACTGAATGGAAGCAAAATGGGACAACACTGAGGAGAAAGAAGCAGTAACAAACAATAACGATTAAACCACAAAACACACAGGAAGATGTAACTGAAAGAAGGTCAATGAAATTAACTACAAGCAAAGATTTCTAAGATAACAGCAAAACAAGCTATCAAATTTACCTAGATAAATGCTACATGACCACTTGCAGGTCCAAGTGGCTCTTGTCCTCCACTCCCACAGCTCAGTTAGTCTATGGGTGAAATAAGCCCAAAGATAACAGAAGGCTGATTAGACTGAAATTAAAAATAAGCATTCAGCACTCAGGCCACAGAAATACTCATCTAACCTTAATCCTGCCTCCCAGCTCACATCTTTTTCTGGTTTTCTGATATGTACCAAATTATAACCAGCCAGCATTTTTCTATTTGTTGTTTTGTCCAAATGATTCTGTTACACTGTGCTTTTATTATCCTTACTGACATTAAAGGCTTTGAAATGGGTGTCTTTATTATCTGAGCTGATTTACTTTGAAGTAGGAAAAAGAAATCATTATTCCTGTATGCTAGGATCACCCCTAATATCTTTTCCTACAAGCTGTTTTAGACATATATATAGTGTCTTTCTGCTCCTTGGTACCAATTTAAATGAGATAGTATCAGGGAATTCATTTCAGACAGTCTCTTTATTAAACTCCTCCAAATTCAATTTGGTATCAACAGGTCTTGGTGCCACATTGTTCTTTCAATAGCCTATCTGTAATTTTTTTAAGGACTGTAGTCACTAAGCCTTGCTTTTATTAACAAGAGGAAAAAACTCTGAAGATATCCAGTTTAAGGCAATACCCGATCACTGTCTTCTCTCATGTTTTTTTCAATTAAAAAGTTACATCCCTTTCTGCAATGCTCTTAAGCATCTTAAGCTTTTCTATACAACCAGTGAAGATCCAATGACTAAATCGAATTTCCTGCCTTCCTAATGCTTCCTGCCTCCTTCCAATACTAGACTGAGCACATAAAAACTGTTCCACAGATGTATTTTCCTCCAACTCATTCATTACACTGTGAACTTCAATTCTGCCTCTGCCTATTTCTATTATTCAGAAAACATTTCTAATGAAAAAAGTCTGGGGAGTTCACTTACATCTTTCTAAACACTTCAGTTAGTTGAGTTTCACAAAGTATTTGATATGTGATAGAATATATCACTACAGAACTGTGCTCTCACAAGCAGACCATCAGGTACATTTATAATGCTTCTTTTTCAAGCAGCAGTTAATCTGTTAGACTTGAAGAAAAAATAATATAAAACACCTCTACCAAATCTGGAGTTTAGCTGTGACAGATGAGTATTTTTAACTGTTGGGAAAGCAAATTAATTCCAGAGGTTTGGGACATGAAATATAACAGTGTACCTGAAAAAAACCCCCTAAACATCAAAAGTATTATGCAAAGAATTTAAGAAGAAAGGCTGATTAAATACTCTGCCCATCTCCAAATTTGCAAGAGCACCAGCTACAAAGCTGATCATGTTAAAGCTGTCTGACCCTTCTTACTTCACATTATTTTCAAAGACCAAGATAGCACACGTTAAAATATAGCTGGAGCAAAAACTGGGGAAAATAATGCCTTTCTTCTTCATTGTTCTCCCCAGCATTCAAGTTTCTGTTCTGCTGGGTTTGGTTGGTTTGTTTGTCCAAGAAAAGCAAAAGAGAGAATGAAAGTTTGCAGTATTTTAAGGAAGTATTTTAATTTCACTCTCGCACTCTGGACAATGTATTTTAGGAAGTACCAAATATTCAACAGCAACACCCAATTCTATCCTCATTCAAACAGACACTACTAGTTTTATAAACTGATATGAACAGAAGGCAGTCAATATCACAACTAATCAGTTATAATAGCTATTCTTGCCTGGTTTTCAACCCTACTTATGAGTAGGGCAATCAATTAACTTCAGAACTGTAATTAGTTCTGGGGTTACTATGGTTCATCCATACAAAGAAGGGGAACTATTGAAATCTAAGTAGTTTAGTAAGTTCTCCCTACATAAAAATATTCACAGATCTCTTTTTAGTAAGAACTGCTGAAGCTTTACAAAATCTGATCACAATAAACCTAACTACTGGTTTCCTTACAGTGAATTTTTTACAGACTTCAAACCTTTCCCAAATCTTAAAAACCAGGATGATAAAAAACTTAGTACAATATGAAACAATCTTTAAAGAAGGGGGAGTGAAAGCTCATGGGAAAGGATCACAATGCTATCTCTAAGATATATATTAAGCTTAAAAGATAAAGAAGGAACGAAGATTTGAGAAAATAGGATCTGCATGAAGGTATCAGGGACTGGGAAGAGCTGATTATTTTGATATTTGCTTCCACTGTACCAAATACCACAGCTTCCAACAACCGCTCTGAGCTAAAATACAGCATCAGTTCCCTCCTTTTAGACTGGGCGACTTTCTCTGGATAACATGCTATGTCAAATAGCAAAAATAAACCAACCAAACAAAAACGCCAAAACAAACAAAAATAAAAAGGAAAAGTCTTCATTCTTCCTCCTGTCTAAACAGAGCCATTCTCGGCAGCTGGACCCTTCACAGAAAAGCAAATAAACCCGTCACATTAAATACTTCAGATGAATTATGGATCCCTCTTTCTTGCAAGAAATCCATGCTGCCATTTCTCTAGCCAAATTGTTATATGCTATATTTAATCCACACAGAGGCCTTTATTGCGCTGGCACAGAACACTTTACCTGCCACCAGGACAGGTTTGTTCACTTGTGCCTGAAACATTGCCACAATGATACAAACTTGCAAGCTTTGGAGATTCTTGTGTAAGTATCCTGAGTAATTACACTTGTCAGCTTCAAGGCAGAATTTAACTTGGATACTACAAGTTTGCACCAGTGTTTTTCAGGGTAAAAGCACTGCCATGTGCTACTGAAAGCAGTCTGAAACTCAGTTTCCATTTATGATCCAGCAGCAGGGCTCCTCCCACCAGCACCAGGCTAAGAGGATGCCCAAACTGAAAGAAAGAAAAGGGAGTGACTGACAGCCTCCCCCAGGCCTGGCTTCCTCTGGAGACCTCAAATACAAGCACTGTCTGAAATTGAGACTAATTAGCCTACAAATGCTGAAGGAAAAGTAGCTAACAGATACATTGCTGAGACCCACATCTTCCCTCTCTCATCACGGCAGGAACTCTCAGCAAAGGATAACATCTGAAGGACACATCCCAGGGACGCACAAAACAGCTCCACGAGTTGTTTCTCTGGAACTCTGTCCAGAACGGACTGGGCTTCAGAGCAATTATTTAGGGATCCTGCAAAATCAGACAGAGTTTTTGCAAGGCCATAAATTCCAGGGGTGAGCTATCTGCGTGAAAAGGTACATTACACTGATCCCTCCTGGAGCAGCTGTTTTCAGAAGCTGAGAGAGGCTATTTATAGAGTGCCACTTGATTGCCAGTTCACATGAAACTAAAACACTGAGTAAATAGGAAACAGCAATTAGCTCTCAGATGTCTCCCTTGAAAACATGGTCACCATCGATATTTCTGATATTTTGCACTGTAGCACAACACAAACATCCCAGTGAAGGGCTCATTATACCATCCACATCTTCCTCCCAACTGCAGTTAGTCATGGACTTGCTATAATGCTTTTCCTTTGATTTGGTGGCTGAAAAAGTGCAGCAAGCAATGAAGTGATATACAAACTACTTCATTTTGTACCGGGATCCATAATTGTTTAGACAAATTTGCAAAAAAAAATTTGCCCAAACAAAAACCAAAAAATGCACATGGACAATGCCTCAAGTCTCCCAATATTATTCCTAAATTAAAATGAAATTCCTGTGCTCCATTTTTTCTGTCTGCCACACTGTTGAAACACTACCAAAAAAA
This sequence comes from Buphagus erythrorhynchus, assembly GCA_013400855.1. Taxonomy (NCBI): domain Eukaryota; kingdom Metazoa; phylum Chordata; class Aves; order Passeriformes; family Sturnidae; genus Buphagus; species Buphagus erythrorhynchus. The sequence continues at coordinate 13,886 of VZTT01061923.1, forward strand.
AATCATAAATAGGAAGAAGCCTTACTTCCAACACAGATCAGATCAGCAGTGACCAACAGCCAGTGGCACCCATCTAACCACTGCAGTCTTGACTAGTGGGCCAGAAAACAAAGCTCCTACATAGAGCTGCTGAAGCCTGAAAGAGAAAAGACCCACACCTACACTGCCCTGCACACAAAAAGACACTACAACAGGCCTCTTGTCTGGGAAATATGCACTTGAACAGCCACACTTGACTAGCAGTCAAATTAGTGGGTTTATTAAGGCCATAAATGCCATTTGGGGTAAAAGTGCAGTGGTTCCACAAGACAAGCACACCCTGTACCAACCCCCTGGTGAAAAGCAGGAGTCAGTAAGGACTGAGCATGTCTTGCCACCACCAATGCAGATCTCAACATCAATTCACTGGGAAGGCTCTCCCATGTCCTATTTTTTCAAGGCTCTAAAGCAACAGAACTTCTTTAGGTGAAAGGAAAAACAGTAAATAAGAGACCTTAACCAAGGCACCAGAGTTTTGTTTTTAACTAGAGTTATGTGCATTTTATTGGAGCAGCATTTAGAAAAGACATCTTGGTAAGTCTGGGAAGATGATTTCTACTGTTCAAATCTTAGTACTTCAACTCTCAGAGACACAAGCATGTAAAAGCAGAAGAAAAAAAAAAAAAAACAAAAAAAGGTCTTCTTCAAAAAAAAACGTGCTTCTTCAGAATCTGCACCCTACAGCCCTAATTTTAACATTGAGGTTTTCTGCTCCGACTGGAACAGACAAAAAAAAATTCAGTCAGAAGGACTGATCATTAAAAGTTAGAACAATCCTCAGCTAAGGCTTGGCCAAGCACAGCTTGAGACATAACCAAAATCAAAAGCAGCTAGATCGTTAGCTCTCAATCTTTTTATTTTAGGACTCAAAATTTCTTTCCAAGGGACTTGTGCGCTGCACAAACACACACACCCTTCCCTCTCTGATCGGTAGAAATCGACCAGCAATAACCTCGATTTCCTCAATTACCCTTTTGTCAATTACTCAGTGCTCAGGGACTACAGACGGAAAACTCCTGAGTTAGGCTAGGGAATGTGATATCCCACCTTAAATTCCACCAGGAAAAAAACCAAACTACAGACCATTTTCACCGAGCACAGCCGGGAAAGCCCGGGAGGCACAGAACGATACTCGTTTTACAACGCTGTAAATCAAGCTCCATCTCGAGTACTCCAGGTTTCTACTCCAAGGCAGGAATTGGTTTTGCCACACGAGCACAAAAGAACGCGTTCCCGACCCACTGAGCCATCTACCCTGCAGAGACACCCCCCAAAAATCCACAGTGCCACTACAACGGATCGCCACACCTCCGAAAACACGTAAATAAATGGTGGCTTTTAAAAAATATTTTTTTTTTGTAACGCTCTTTTTACAGAACCGGCGCCATGACAAAGAATATCGATAGTTCCTTCACGCTACACAAACCTCCCCGCGGCCTCGGAAACTAAAAGTGGCGCTGGCTTTAACTTGGAAAGTGGGAATACCTGGCTTGGGCGTGGAGCAGCGCGGGGCTGGGGGACACAAAGGCCGGGCGGCTCGGCTTCTCCCGGAGCGCCGGGAACACCTCGGGGGCGCCGGGACAGCGGCCGCGCCATGATCCCCGAGGCGTTTACGTGCTTTGTTCCCAGCCTCCGGCAGCTCAGCGCCGCTAAATCCGGACCCTGCCCGGCCCCGGGCACGTAACACGGACACCGGCGCTATTCCGAGCCGCCGCCCAACTTCCCGGCTGGATCCCCGCGTGCAACAGTTCCTTCGGGAAACAAGGGCGGCGGGCGAGCGGAGCCGCGCACGGAGGGAGCGGGGGGTCCTGGCAGGCCACCCCGGGAGCGCGGAGGGATGGAGCCGGGATGTCCAGGACCATCCCTGAGGAGCGCGGAGGGGGCATTTGGAGAAGGTGTCGCCGCCCCACGCACACGGGGCACAAGAAACTTCGGAGCTGCGGGACAGCACGGCCGAGCGGCGGCGCCGGGAAGGGGCTCCGGGCCGCCTTCTCTTTCGGTGGGGGGCCAAGGACACACACACACACGCACACTCGCACACACGCACACTCGCGCACACACACACGCGCACGCACACACACGCACACCGCCCGTCCTTACCGAGGTAGTGCCTGCGCAGCAATCCGGGCTCCTCCAGCCCCAGGGTCCGCTTCCGCACGTCCCAGAGCAGGTGCGGGCAGCGCCCGCGGGACATGGCCCCGCGCGGGCGGGAAGGGCGCGCGCGGAGCGGGGGGGATGCTGCGCCGGGACCGGCCGGGCGCGCGCGATCACCATGGGAACCGCCGAGCGGAGCGCGCCNGAGGCACCGACCGCGAGCCAGAGGCGCGGCGGCTCCGGGCCACGCCCACCGTGCGCGGGGCCACGCCCACCCCGGCCGCGGGGACCACGCCCACCGGAGGGAGGGAGGGAGGGGGGCGCGACTAACGCGCGTCTCGCGCGAGCCAGTGACGTCGCCCCGCGGGCGTGGAGGGTGACGCCAGCGCGCTCGGCTCCGCCGGGTACAAACCAGTGAAGCGGTATGAAGCCGCAAAGCGGCCATCTTGGCTTTGGGCGCATTACTCGCAGCGCAGAGTTCCCCGCGCGGCCATCTTGAAGGAAAAGAGCGAAGAGGCGGCGGCCATCTCTGAGCCGGGCGCCCGTGCCCTTCCCGAGGACGGCCCGTGCCCCTCCCACCTCACCCCAAGGGGCGGGGGCAGCGCGCACAGCCAATAGCGCCGCGCGCAGCTCTCGGCCCCGCCCCGCCCTCTGCGGCGGTGGCCAATCAGAGCGCGGATGCCGGGTGGGCAGGTCCGGCGGGCGGGGCCTGGGCGGAGCAAGGACGGACGGACGGACGGACGGCGGCCCCCGCTCAGGTCCCGCTCGCCCCTAGGTGCCCGCTCGCCCCGTCCTTCGCCATGGCGGCCGCCGTCGCGGGGCTCCGCGCCTCCTACCATCGCATGCTCGACCGCATCGAGCTGATGCTGCCTCCGCGGTTCCGGCCCTTCTACAACCACCCAGCGGGTAACGGGCGGGGGTCACCTTGGTCCCCGGCTGGGCCGGCGCGGAGGGCGGAGCGGGGGATGTGTTCCCTACGGGTGGTGGGCGGGATCGGGACCGCAGTAGCGCGGTTAGGGTGGTTCTGGCACGGGAAAGCGGCCCCGGAGCGGAGTCCCGCTCCGTAACGGGGAATTTGTTGTGTTTGTGAAGGAAGAGTGGGATAATGAGGCACGGCACGGGTGGTTCCGGGATGGATGCGCTGCTGTCACTGTCACGGTACCGCGGGGTGGATCCAGGGATCGCGGGGGCTGCCAGAGCCTGGCCCAGGGAATGTCATGGGTCGAAAGGGGCCCGGAGGCCTCGGCAGCCGCTTCTTCCAAGAGGGTGTGCTGGGAATACCATATAATCGTGGAATGCTTTGGGGTGGAAGGGATATCAAAGATCATCCACTTCCACCCTCTGCCACGGGTGGGGACACCTCCCACCAGACCAGGTTACTCAGAGCCCCATCCAGCACGGCCTTGGACACTTCCAGGGACGGGGACAGCGCTGCCAGGGTTTGTTACTGAAACGTGCCTTGGTCAATTCAGGCAGCCTTTGGTTTTATTTCCTTTCTGTTGAATCCACGCTTCTACCAAAGGCAACTCGTGCCCTTGGTGAATTCGCTGGAGGACTCCCGTGGGTGAAGAATGAGTTCCCCTCACCTGACCTACTGTTTACCTTTCCGTGGGCAAACGTGGGGGTTTGTTTTATCAGGGAGAAGCCTCTTGAAAAATGATCTCATTCAGTGCCATTTAGGTGCTGTTTGTCATGTAAACAAATTGCGTCGGTTGTTAAAACGAGCGCCCGATAAAATCCTGGCATTCCATAGGCTCTGTCCCCACTGTTTAGTGTCAGTGTCACAGGCATCCTTGACTCTTCACCTACCAGGAATATGCACTGTGAAAATGGACTTTAGTTTGCAGTCAGTTGCTCTATCCTCTTACAATGGCCCTTTCTTGGAAGGAAAATCCTTGCTCCAAAGAAATCACAAAGAATGAAAAGTGCAGTTCTCAAAATATTTGATTTGTACTGAATTCACTAGACCGATATATTTAACATTAATGTATTGTTTTTATATACAAAGAGACAATATGTCCAACACTCAAAGACACATTCTACCCGTGTGAAATGTGGCAGCTTCCAGATGCTTTTAGTGGATACAGTGCACAGCAGGTACCGGGAACATCCATGTTCCTTCTTCGACAGAACTGTAGTGGTAGTCAGAGAAGGTTTTGGAGGTTCTCTTGCAGTGCTTGTCACTTCACAAAACTCCCTGTGGGCCACTTTTGGTCATCACCATAATGTTGTAATTAATAAATCCATTTTTAGGGATTCTGTGTATATATATGTTATATATACACACACACGTATCTATCTGTCATAATCCATACTGATGGTGTCAATGAGAAAAGCCACAGCACAAGAAAGTATAGAAACTGAACCCCTGCAACTTCTATTTTAGCCTTGAAGATGTGTCTGTGAGAAAGTTATGCAAGAGATGTCACTCTGACTGCAGGAATAAAAAAAGTGGGTTAAAAATGAAAGGCTTTCTTTTATCTCCAGCGACATCTAAATCTCTAGTCTAATTCAGGAATATAAACGTCATTGTCATGAAATTATAATTCACTTGTGAGGCATGAGGCACTTTCTGGCATAAAGATAGTTTCCAGCAAAATAATGGATGCCTGTTAAAAACTGTTTCTTTGGCTGGCATTGCTGGAGGACAGTGGAGAGCCTGGCACACCAATTCTCCAGGCTGCTATGGGAAAGCAAGGGCTGAGCTTGTGCTCCCTCCCCTTTGGCCTCTCTGGTTCACTTTGCCTGACTAAACTCGAGTTTTCAGCACAAAGACTTCTTATATTTATTAGAAGTCATAAATTCTATAAACTGGTCACACACCTGATATCCAAATTAGCCTCTGGTGTCCCCCTGCTCTCATGTGCTGCTGTCATATTCATCCTTGAAAAATTCTGGATGTCAGGAGCTGGGAAGAACTCACCCAGGCTGGGTGCTTGCTGGAGTGCCTCCAAGGAGAGGTGTTTGACAGTCTTACCTAATTACAAACTTGGCTTGGTACCTTCCCTGTCTCCAATTGTTTCTTAGTTCTGCAGTCAGCAGTTTGAAGTGGTTGAATTTTCCATTATTAATAAAAATTAAAGTCAGTCTTCTTGAAAACTCTACTAGCTGTTTAGGGAATTGTCAGTTTAATAATTTATACTCACCCCACATCCTCTAGTACACCAAATCTGAATTTGTGTTTTAGAATAAAATAAATGTTAGTAATTAAAACTACTTTGTAAGACTGATTTATTTATAACAAGCTGTATTTGCAGTCTGATACTGACATACCAAGTAAGTGCCTAAGAGAACAGTGGCTAAGATTGTATCTTTAAAAGGATGAACATTAAGCTGCTGTTCTCTAATATTCAACAATATTAGACAAAAGGTAATGTGTTTGTAGTTATTAAATGCTGTTTGAAACTTGATCCCAAACAGGGTGGGTTAAAAAGGGCTTTATGCAAGGCTGCCAAGCCAGTTTTTGTTTCCCAAGTTGTAGTTTTAAACTTGAGGGTGGTTAAAACTGGAAGTACAAGTAGTTAGTGCAAGGTCTTTTTAAGGCTGAATTGTCAGTGAAGAAATAGCTCTCATAAAAAGCAGGCAACCAAAGTCCTGGTGGTTACTCCTACATAATATATTAGAGTGAAAACTTGGCTCATTTTGCATGTTATCAGAGTGCTGAGCAGTGACCTAAACATTAATGTTTTTTGATAAAATTAGAACAGTGTCATGTTTTGCAAGGGGGTTGGTACTTTGACTTGTGGTATGTCATTTAAGACTTAGAGCAGAAGTCCCAGATTAATGATTTCTGGCATAGTTGTAGGTGTGGATTTACAGGGCTTTGTTTTAACCAACCAGTTGCTATTTTAGCACCACTGAAAATTATATGCATTGGTAAGAGAGTTGTTTTTCCCCAGGTCCCATGCCATTGGATTTTTCTCCCTTCCTCCTTGAGATTTCATGCTCTTCCCCCATAGTCGTCCTTCACCTACTGGTAGATTTTTTTGTGTGCTTTCCCTATTCTTAGGCCTTTTCCTAACTCCTTCAGTTATAAATGCATTTTGCCTGCTCTGGCATCCTCAGTTGCTTAAACATGGACATACAAAATCCTATCCAGCTGTTGCAGAAATGTATGGAGTGATTACACAACTGAAAGTTGATGTGCTGAGTTGATGAATTATCAGTAGTAGGTGCTAGAACTTGTACAGCAGTAGAAACTGCTAATATAAATAATTCATTATTTAAAAAACAAAAACAAAACAACTTAAACTTACCATGGCTATTAAAACAGCCACATCTTGCTAAATAATTTAACTTCTTTTCTCCCATCCTCCCTCAGGTCCCAAAACAGTGTTTTTCTGGGCACCTATTATGAAATGGGTAAGTACAAGATGCCAGCTGCTGTCTGGGTGTCAAACCCAGGGCAATCTGCAGCAATACACTGAGCAAGCGAGAGTTTCCCAGCAGATACTTGAGCCTGTATAAAGATTAGAGGCTTTAATTCTTAATATATGGAGAGGAACAAAATTGGCCTTAATAACAGATAGCACAACGTGAAGAAAATGCTTTGTGGAAGAATTGTGCCTTTCATTGAGTTTCACAAAGGCTTTTCTCTTGTGAAATTCCAACTGTTGCTCAAGGTAGGCATGAGCTGGCATGATGCAAAAGTCGTAAATCTTCTGAGACTGAGGAGTTTGAGAGTATCTTAAGGAAGGCAGTTCCTAAGCCTCATAGCTTGAAGGCAGGCTGAAGCATGTCAGAGTGCAAGGAAGTCTTGACATAGAAGACAAAGGCCATTGTGGCTGTCAGTGGTGCTCTGCCTCCTGTGAGGTTCTGCTTCCCACTTGGCCACAAGTGGCTGTGTTTGTGCCCAGGTGATGCAAATGCCACCTCCTAATTCCCTGTGCTCCTCCAAGGTGTTGCATTGATACAGATAAAACAAGAGATCTCTAAACCCACGAGGGTTTGATCTTCTTGTTTGATAACAAGCAAGGATGTAACCTGCTCTTACCATTGCCAGCTGCTTTGTAACTTTGCCATTGTGAACCCCAACTTTTTATAGGCCACAGGCAACACATTATGCTCTAAGCTACAGCTTGGTTTCTCTGTCAGTTGTCTGGACTGGAGCTGCAGGAACCATGGTTAACCTTCCCCTTCCTCAGAGGTTCTCCCTGGAAACACCCTCCTGAGCCTGAGCACACAGGCAGCTCTTCTGTGCCCAAGGAGTCCTGGGTGAAAGCATTAGAACTATCTTACTTAGTGGTTTTGTTTGGGGTTTTTTTGTGACCTGGTGTAACAGGAACATGAAACTGTATTTCCAGTAGAGGGCAATATCACAACAAATAAACCAAGCAGAGTGTTTGCTACTAATATCAAATAGATCAGCCAAGCTATTCCTCAATTTGCCTGCAAGTTTTGTATTATTACTGAAATAATATTAAAAAAAAAAAAAAAAANAAAAAAAAGCACTTTTATCCCCTTTATCCCCTCAGAGGAAGCTGAGTGAAGATTATATGGGGTGTTTACCAGCAGTATCTTAGCCTGACCTGTGGGAAGAAGGCCCTTATTTAGATAAGCCTCTACTTGTTGCATGAAAACCAGGGTGGGTTTTTTTTCAGCTGCTTTCTTAAGCAGCTGTGTTTAAATTAGCTTTGTTCTGGAATTAATACAAAACTGCCAGTGCCTAGGATTTTATTGCCACCCAGTTGTAGCTGCCATAACCATGTTCTTTTTCCTACCACAAGAGACTGGAAGTGGATGGTGTCTCCCAGACACCAGTCTAATTGCTCATAGAATGCATCCCATCTCCTGCATAATGCAGTAGGATGAGCACTGAGCTGTGAAGCAGCTTCACCTTGTAAAGCTCCTGATCTGTTACAGGAGTCCCAGACTGGTGCTGACTGAATTTCTCTTTGCAGGGTTTGGTGTGTGCTGGATTGGCTGACATGGCCAGACCAGCAGAAAAGCTCAGCACAGCACAATCTGCAGTACTAATGGCCACAGGTAAAGCTGCACTTACTCCGTGTTTTTACACAGCACCATCTCAGAATCTTCCATCACTACTAATCCACTTATACAGAAAGCCTTAATTTTAACATGCTAGCTGTCACTATTGCTGTTGGGTGATAATTCTAGGACATACCTCTGCTTGTTATTAAATCAATAAGCATTCTGTAATTATGTAACAGTTTTCTACACCTGTCTTAATCCGGAATTGTTCAACTCAAGTTGCTACGAGTTAGGACATCAGTGTCATCCCTTAAATTACCATGACACCATTCATTGCAGTAAGTGACTTCCTTTGCTTCAGATCAAATAATTTTGAAATCAGTCCAGGATATGGTGACTTTTTTAGAACAGACCCTAAGGAATTTAAGAGTGGTAGGATAATTACTCTAATATAACTGGAAAGAATTTCCAAATGTTACAAGAAATTGGAAGCAGTGGCACATGGACTACTGCACTGCTGCCTGCCAAGAATTTTCACACTGGCAGAAATAATACTCTGTAATCCTAGAATCATTTAGGTTGGAAAAGACTTCTAAGATTATGGAGTCCAACCATTAAAATGCATCTCTTCAGTGACACAACTACACTTACTATAAATACCTCCACAGATGGTGCTGCACCACTTCCCTGGGCAGCTTTTTCCAATGCTTTTCCTGTCTGAAAGGGTTCTCCAGACTTTATTTTGATATCTGACACAGTCCTGTGCATTTTGCATAAGTTTTGCATAATCTCCAGTGTAGTGCAGCAAGCTGGATATACAGCAAAATACCACTACCCTGCAACTGTGCTTGAGAATTAAGGTCTAGGCTGCTGTAGACTAGAGAGGACCTTTCTTTGATATTCAGACTGACTGACCTAACTGTAGCTATTTTAGAAAAATGCAGTACATACCTGTAGGTGTCCCACTGGCACTTTTCACTGAGAAAAAAGGTAGTTATAAGCAAAGCAGTTGTCTAACATGAAGTTGTGAAATTTGTTTACTTCAACTGGCTGATGAATCTGCCTCCAAACTTAGGGAAGTTTCTGAATATTTAATTTTAAATATCTTTAAACTTTCCATTTTATTCAACAGGCCTTATTTGGTCACGGTACTCTCTGGTGATTATCCCTAAAAACTGGAGTCTGTTTGCTGTGAACTTCTTTGTTGGCTGTGCTGGTGGCTCCCAGCTTTTCCGAATATGGAGGTATGCATTTATAAGGATACAATTACAGATAAGCATTAACCAGGAATTTATAAATGCTGCCAGCCTTTCTGTCAGTGCAACAGGGAACTGAACCATTCATGAAACATTACAGAATATTTTTGCTACATTGTTAGTTTCACACTTAACTCGGAGTAAAGCTGTAAATATTTTCAGTCTAGCTAGAGCAGCATTGAATCGTGTCAGTTCCAAATGGATCAAAGGATTTTTAAGCAGAGCATCATTTTTTTTATTGTTTCTTGAAGGAAACTTTGGGAGTTTTATGGCTTCAATTCTGGCCAGGAATGTGGTAAACTTAGCTACTTTGGAACTTCCTCCAAGAATTAAGATATCCTATCCCGAGTTTCCACCCTCAAGTCCGTTGTAATTTTAAACCTCTTCTGGTGAACAGATTGCTAGGAAAACACTGTTATTGTAACTGGTGTTCTATTATATTCTTAGCCTGTGCTCTTTTTTATTCCTATAGGTATAATCAGGAGCTAAAAGCACAAGAGAAGGTGCAGTAAAGAGATCCTTCACCCAACAGGTCAAATCTAGCAACGCACAAACCCATCCCCATGGGACCTAGCTTCACTAATTTTAATGTTTTTTCCTCTGAGAAAATCAAAGAGAAAATTTAAATGTCTAGAGAGCAAATGAGTTCTAAGTGCAAATAACACAGTATCTCCACACATTTAAATAAAGGGCAACCTTTTCAAATGAAGGTGGAATTGTTTGTCTTGTACTGTCTCTTTAAAGAAATTGGCTGGATTTTGCCTAAAAAGAGTTGCTGAGCCTCACCTTATCTGACTCCACTGAACAGTGCTAGGAGTGACACAGTACTGGTGACAGCCAGAGCCTCAGACTGAAGTGATCTTTCTTGTCACAGTCAGGAAACCAGCTGGGTGGGTGTTTGCCATATTTCAGTAACCAACAGTAGTGTTTGCATTTCATTTCCTGATGCTCTTCCTTCCCCAGTACCATAAGGATATTTGTTCCAGCTTCAGCTGTGTATGTCTTCATTTGTTCCCCAGCCATCACTGTCCTGAACAAAAGGACAGCAAACAAATGTGCCACTGGTGCTTTAGGTTCCATCACAACTCCAGGCAGAAGATGGGGGTGTTGAAACACCAGACTCAGACTAAGGAATTCACATGCAGGGGAAAAGATAACTGAGGCAAGGTAGGTTCTGATGAGTCTGTCAGCTCCCCTTTTTCAAAGGCTGTCCCACCATGAAGTCAGTTCTCTGTTCTGCCACAGTTCCACTTGCATGTCTTGGTCCTTGTGGCTGAAGCAGTAACCCAGGTTCTCAAGTGGTGAGTTCTCCAGCTGTGTTGGTCACCAAGTGGACACAGTGACTGAAGAATACTGCCAGGGAGAGAGGTGGTGTATTCCAGTCCCCCCTCCCTTCCCAGTCCCCAACCAGGTAAGACTCATCCAGCAAACCAGTAATGGGAAAAAAAAAGTGTATTAAAATATTCACAAGATTACAATAGAAAACATTGAAGTCCATTCAAGAAAAAATATCCAAGATAACTGTTTCCAGATGAGTCTGTAAAAGCAAAAGCACTAACAGTTGGTACACTGGCTCTTCATGTAATCAAGCCATGCAATGCATATCTAGCTCCCTCACATAGATTATACACCTGTCTTACAGGTGTTTGTTGTCTCACACACCTCCAGGACAGAGGTTTATAAAAGAAAAGTACCCAGTCTATGCTTTCAATTACATTTACCACATAAGAACAGTTGGCATTGCAGGGAGACAGAAAACATTGCACAGCACACTGATCTCCAAAGGCATTGAACTTATATTTTAGAGTGCAAAAATAACCTGTAAATGAAAGGGCTTATTAGCTTTAGGGCAGTGAAGAGAAGGGAAAGAGAAACCTAAAGAAGAGAGTAATTACTGAGCCTTGTTAATATAATTTTGTAGTCTCCCATATAAAAATGTTACACTGCAGAGGTGTGGCCACAGCCCAGAAATCCCACCCACCTCTTCTCTTTTGGTGGTTTTACCGAGGAAATGTTTCCATCACCTATGATACAATAAGAACATTTTGTATTTGAGGTCCTTGGCAGATACATTAACAATGTAGCATTCCAAGACGAGATTCCATTACAGAGTGAAGGTGTTCTGGTCACAAATCAAACACTCCATACCTGACCTGCAAATCCGCTCTTAAGGCAATGCAGCTTTTAAGTTGCATACACACCTTTACTGCAGTTACAAGACAGATGGTACCTAGACAGTTCTCATAAGTTAAAAAACCCAATTACAGCTCTTCTAGTCACAAACCGAAGCACCACTAAAGCTTTAAAACAAAACCCTACAGGTCTCCAGTTATAAATGACACATCAGGCAATGAGTTACAGGGACACATCTGCCGCCCTGTAATGGTTCTTAATGTCACTTTGTGAACATGGTGAGCATCTTCCTCATAGAACAACTGCTGAAGTCAAAAGGGGCCATGGAAACCTGATGGACTGAGTACAGCTACCAATTTACTTAGATTGATACTGTATTTGTAATCCTCTTGAAATTAATTTATGGTAATTAAAAATAAGATTTCAGATTGATCCCAGTTTTGTTTGCACGATAAATAAAACAGAATTTACTGCACGTATTTCATCACAGAGGCCCTCCCAGATCCACTATCCAGGAGCAATGACCCTCCTGTTTTAAGTCACTGGCTACTGACTCAAGAGAGGTGCCTGCTCCTCCTCTGGGCTGCTGCACTGGAATGCAGCACTTGTTTTTAAAAGAGATGATCCTAAAAAGAGCTGGCAGCAGTGCTACAATAGGCAAGGACAACACCCTTCGTGTTCCTCAAAGTCCAAGCTGTTTCCTCCTGCAACGAACTGCATCAGAGAATTAAGAGAAGAGCAGCAGAGCAAACAGAGTTAAACTTCTGGTCACCAGCACATCAGGATATGACGACCTTGTCTGACTTCAATCTCTGCTTGCTCTACCCATCAAGGAAGAAAAGTCCTCTGTCTCCTGAAGCCTTTACTAAGTAAGCCAACTCAGCATCAGTCCCTTTCATCAGCACAGGTTATCAGATCATTAAACCATCTCAGATAACCTGAGGAACAGAAAGTTCACAAGTGTTGTCTCACAATGCCTAAAGTTCTTTTGACTTCAGCATGAATATGTTACTTATTAATTACATTGCTCACTTTTTATGACAAAAAAAAAAATAAAATTTCAACAGCCTTGGCACTGGAGAGGGATTCAGACAGATTTCTGCCATTCCTGGGGGAAGACTTTTGTTGCTTTCTAAAAAGATGCTTCGTGTTTTTTAAAAATACTTCCATACTTCCAAGTTCATTCTGCCTTCATAAAGAGGACCCAAGAAGCCTTGCAGGGAGCCTCCTCAATCTAGGCACTATGAACATACCTGTAGCTAGACAAAAGCCATGCAAGGAGATGTCTCCTTCAGTCAGTTAAGAGCAGCCAGATCAGTGTGTCTCCTAAAGTTAGCACCAGATCAGTCCTAAAGTTAGCACCGGATTCATGTGCTTCCTAAAGTTAGCACCACATCAGAATTGTGCTCAGATTCTCCAGTACATTCCAGCAGGAAAAGAAGCAAACATTAGTAGCAGACTTCAGAGGCAAGGCCAGCCCCATCTTCTCATAGCAGCAAGTTTCTGATCACCACATTCATCACAATTCTCCCTCTTACTCAAAAACATTGGGGGAGAAAGACAGTGATGCACAGAGATGAACACAGGAAGATCAAAATCAAGTTTCTCCATCAACCACATCCAAAGCATTAGTGTTTTATTAAGTGTAAAATAAATGTTGGGAAGTAACAGCCTGATAGATAAGGAAAGCAGCAGCAGCAGGATTCCTTCTCATCTTAATCATAATTTACACAGGGTTGGAAGGTACCCATCAGGTTCATGGAGTCCAACTCGAGGCCCTAGGCAGGACACCCCAGGAGTCACACCATGTGCCTGAGAGCATTGTCCAAACACTTCTAGAACTCTGTCAGGCTTGGTGCTGTGATCATTTCCCTGGAGAGCCTGTTCCAGTGCCCAACCACCCTCTGAGTGAAAAACATTTTCCTGATATCCAGCCTAAACTTCCCCTGACTCATCTTCATGCCATTCCCTTGGGTTGTGTCACTGGTCACAGAGTGAAGAGAGCAGTGCCAGCCCCTCTGCTTCCCCTCATGAGGGCATTGAAGACCACAATGAGCTCTCCCTTCAGTCTCCTCCAGGCTGAACAGACCAAGTGGCCTCAGTCATTTGTCAGAAGGCTTCCCCTCCAGTCATTTCACCATCCTCGTGACCTCCTTAGGACACTCTCCAATGGCTTCATGTCTTTTTTATATTGTGGCACCCAAAACTGTCCCCAGGACTGGAGGTGAGGCTGCCCCAGGACAACCCCCTCCCTTGCTCAGCTGGTGACGCTGGACCTGGTGCCCTCCAGGACAGGGATGTCCCTCCTGGCTGCCAGGTGCAGAATTCAGCACTTGAGAAGATCCTATAGAACCACAGAATCACAGACTGGATTGGGTTGGGAGGGACCTTAGAGATCATTCCATTCCAACCCCATGCCCTGGGCTGGGACACCTTCCATCAGACCAGGTTGCTCACAGCCCCATCCAACTGGACCCTGAACACTTCCACGGATGAGGCATCCACAGCTCTGGGCAACCTGTGCCAGGGCCTCACCATCTTCTGAGTCAAGAATTTCCTGACTACAGTCACCAACATGAGCACTGCAGCAACCAAGACAGTGAATCTTACCAACAGATGGAAGCTTGAGTGGACAAACTACTCCTGAGCATTTCTGGGGTAAGTCAGTCCCACTCTGTTAGCTTCCAGCACTGGGTACAAACACCATAGCCCTTCATGTGGACTCTTGCTAAAAAACCCCTGCTTAATCCATGAAGTAGAAAAAGATATTTAAAGGTCTCCTGTGAAGAAGAAATCTGTCCGTTTTTCATCTTCTATGTGTTATTGCCAAAAAATAAAATGCTAAATATTTACACAGCTGTTAGTTAGCCACAGCTCCGTGTCTCAGTTCCCCACAAGACCTGGCAAATACCTGAAAACTCATGCCTTAAAAACCTCCTTTAAAATTGAAACACATCCTTTTTTTGATACCAGCCAAGTCTTGGAAGAATTACACAAATTCAGATATTGGAGGATCAACAAGTGACATATGGCAGAATAAATTAATCCATGGTTTCCTTCTGAGGCTCAGTTTTAAGAAGCTGGTTCTGGCTTTGAGGGCAATGTCCTAAGAGCTACCCAGTGCATGTATACAAAAATAAAGCTGTTGATTTCTAATAAAGGCAGCTGTTGTCAGGAAACCAGTGAAGTCTGATCCTGATGAAAGAATATAGTGTTTGCATACCTAACTTTGTTGGAGAAAAAAACCCTACTGTACACAAAACAGTTATTAAAATTGCACTGTCATAATTAAAGGATTATCTAATGTGGTTGTGAAAGGGTCTGCCATGGGCCTGTAACTATTTTTCATGTGCTTGGTGTTAGAGTGAAATGTGGGCTTCAGTTTGTTTGGAACAGGTTGCCCAGAGATGCTGTAGAGTTTCCACCTGTGGAGATGCTCAGAATTGGGCACAGTGCTGGGCAGCCTCCTTCTGGCTGACCCTGCTTGAGGAGGACTGGATGACCTCCAGAGGTCCCTCCAACCTCAACCATTCTGGGACTGATTCTGTGAAACAGACTGAACTAGGAAATGGGTAAGAATCAGAGAAAAGGGGTTATGATAGACCAAACTGAAAATTATTTGCTGCCAAAAAAAAAACAAAAAACAAAAAAAACCAAAAACAAACAACCCAAAACAAAACTACCACATTAAGATGTACAAAACAGAAATCCGTCTTCTATATGCCACTTTGAGAAGATCTCTGCTGGAAGGCCACTTCTAGTTTTGAGCACCAGATTTCAGGATTCAATAGGTCAGCAAAAGAAATCCTCATCAGCAGAGATCTTTAACAATCTAAGAGGAGTTTAACCTAGAAACAAGAGGCTGGAGAATTGTATTCAAGCAGCAGACTTGCAGAGATGAAGGAAATAAACTGCCCATCCTCATCTTCTGTGCAAATATTGGTTACACAAAAAAACGTACATCAAAAAACCCGAAGAGCCCTAGATTTCCTCCAGAAGCTGCTCAGCCTCCACTACAGGCTTTTGAGAACAGATAAAGCACCTCCAAGGAGGTGACAGTGGCATAATGGAGCCATGGGAGAGAGGTATGGGACAACTACTACAGCTTCCAGATCCCTTGGAGCCCTTTTTAACAGTGTCTTGGGTTGCAAAGCAGGATGTAACCAAAAGTACATATTCTATCACCATCTTTGAAACCAGGTGGGGCAGTAATCTTTGTATTTTTCACCTTTCCTCCAGGGAAGTATCTTCAGTTAATGGGCCATTGAGTCCTACTGCATGACTAATAAAATTATATCATCCCATTGTGAGATGCTCCACCCAGGGGGAGGAGCCAAGCACTTCCTAGATAAAATCTGATATTTAGAACATCAGAGCAGCCTTTTTCCACTGGACTCCAGAGGAAAACCAGATCCTTCTACACTGGACCTTCAGCGGAAGACTGCACCCTTCTACAGGAGCACTGCTTCAACTGAACCACATCTGTCATCCAGGAGGATGCAGCCACCATTTAAT
This sequence comes from Buphagus erythrorhynchus, assembly GCA_013400855.1. Taxonomy (NCBI): domain Eukaryota; kingdom Metazoa; phylum Chordata; class Aves; order Passeriformes; family Sturnidae; genus Buphagus; species Buphagus erythrorhynchus. Next base: position 29,854 of record VZTT01061923.1, read on the forward strand.
GGACTGCTACCAACACCCTGACTGACTGACGGGGTCAGCTTGGATTCTGACTCTGTCAGTGTTTCGGGTTTGTTCTTTGTAATACTGTATTTCTATTTTTAATTTTCCTAGTAAAGAACTGTTATTCCTATTCCCATATCTTTGCCTGAGAGCTTCTTAATTTCAAAATTACAATAATTTGGAGGAAGGGAGTTTACATTTTCCATTTCAAGAGAGGCTCCTGCCTTCCTTAGCAGATACCTGTCTGTCAAACCAAGACAAACACTTACATGAAATGACAGAGCTTTGAGGAAGAAGTATTTCACTGAAAGGTTCAACAGAGTCTGAGGCAACCACCTACAGCTACAGCTTCCTATGCCTTTAACTCATCACCTTCATTTTCACAGGTAAACTACCATTTCACAAAATTCCTTAGATCAACACTATCCCTGCACCTTAAAGGACTAAGCTTAAAAAGCTGGGCTCATTGAGAAGTAAACAGTTTTGTGACCCATGTTACACAGGTCAGGTAGGCCTAAAGCTTTCCTTCACTCACACTGCTAAGATATACATTTCTGATAGCTAGGAGTCACAATTTGGCTTACAAGGCCAAATGAGAGGGTCTAGTTTACAGGAGAAGGCAGCCTGTACTGAGAATCTGACCAAGGAAAGATAAATACCCTGTATACATAAAGAACTCTGAATATAAAGAAGATGTCTTCTTTATAGTCACCTCAACAAAAGAAATTAGGCCCTATAAGCAAAGAAAAAAGAATCTCCAGGTCAATCTAGAATCTTCAGGAATCTTCCAGTTTCTCCATTAATAATCAAGATAAAAATATTTTTAAATTGTGATGCGAGTTTTCACTTTCTCTCTCGTCACACAAGATACAAAAAAAAAAAAAAAAAGAATATTGGCAATTTATAAGCAAAATTCTTACCGCATTTCAACATGCAACATTGGTCTCACTTCTGTACGATTAAATAGACTATTTACACACAATACATATATATCTCTCCCTCTGTATGCACATGCATTGGTCCTAGCCTAGGCATCAAAGGCCACATGTGAGTTCTCTGGGTCATCTCTTGCTCAAGCAATTCCAGTCTGAATGTGTGTTGTCCTTTGGATAGCTGAGGATCTCAGTTCTTCCGAATGTCGGCGTAGACCACAGACTCTGACTTGTTGATCTTGTCGCTGTGCTGTCCCCCGGAGTGATCTAACTGCGCGTAAATGACTGGGCCCTGGGGACACAAGGAACAGGCAGATCAGGCTTTTTCACAGCAGGCCACACTGCCCCTCACTTCCATGGGGGCTGCAGCAAGGTGAAAGCTAAAGCAAGACCACAGAGCTTTAATGACTGCGGACGGCACTTGGAAGCAGGTGGAATGAACCCTCAGCTGCACGTGAGCTCTAGTCTGCCACCTTTCTCCTCTCAGGAGCATGCCAAACAGCACCCTTGCCTCCCTCCAAAACTGCCTGATGTCACAGAAAGCAAAATCTAGGATCCCTTGCTCTGAAAAGTAGCAATTCTTACGTGTGCTACGGAGCAAAGACACGTAGCTTAGTCAGATGCATGCCAGATTTAATCTTGTTCAACAGGAACTGCACTAGAGGTTTACCAGTCAACAGCAGAGTGTACTTCCCAAACTGCTGCTAAGGTCCTGTAAATCCCAGCACGGCTGTGCCACTCAGATAATGAGGGAGGGAATAAAGCTGCAGCCATCCTATGACTCTAGCCACTGCCCAAGCCAGTGATGGGGCCAAGACTTAGACAGCAGTGAGCCAGGAGTGCTAAAAGGGTGCAGCAATACAGAATTCTTACCTGACTTCTGAGCCAGCCCAGGCAGCAGCAGCTCACAGACACCTTGGGCAGGCATGGCCTCACATCTTCAGGACATTTGCTGGGGTGCAGGGAAGGACATTACAGCCCTGTCTTTCAGGTGAACATGTGAACACTTCCTAGAACACCACATTCTCTAAAACATAGCCAAGAGAAAGCCAACTGCAGCTGCTGGAGACAGGCTTAGGACAGGACTGCAGCCTCCACAGAGCAGAGGCCCAGCAAGACAGGTGGGACCTTGATGGCAAGAGAGCTGCAGCTCTCATGCTGAACCCCCCCAGTGAGACAAGCACAGGGCTGCCACCACCTCCCAGGTGACCTCAGCAGAGAGACCACACACCTCATGCAGGAGGCAAAGGGATGAGGTGGGGAGAATTAAAAAGAGAGCTTGTAATTGTGGCTTTTCCAGCAGTTTTTCCTTCAAAACTTTTCATGCACTTAACTATTCTGGTTTCCCTTATGTCCCAGGACAAAGTAGCTTTCCCTAGCACTCCTCTAACCTCTTCTTGCCAGTACTTTTGGAATCCTGACAAATTAGGCAATATTTGTATAGACCTGACAGAGAAATCTTTCCATCTATTTTTCCAAAGCAATTATGAGCCAGAGATGAAAACAGACCTTCTGTACAGAAAATTATACCCTTGAAGGACCACAGGTACCTTCCTGCACAGCTGTTTTCCCCCAGCACAGTGGCAAAGCTCACACCTGATAAATACCTTGTTCTCTTTCAGAAGCAACTTAAATCCACATTTTTCTTCCTTCTGGGTAAAGTATTTCCAAAGTAATAAAGAACAGAGGAAGAAGATGACAGAAGGGTGAAAACTTTCAAGTAGGTATAAAACCCTGAATATAAACAACACACTGAGAAAATGGAAAAAAAGGGCACTGATGTCCTAGAAAACTCTGAATTTTAGATTTCATTATAGTCACTTCTTTTAAAAATTTTTCTGCTATTTGCTTTCATGTGTCTCCAACACTGTACTGAGATTACTAATTCCAATCAGATCACAGTGTCTATATGAACTTCAAGGCAAAGTAACCCTGAAGTTTAATTGCAAGCAATTTTGGAAATTTCATCTGCCTGAGGCCAGAGGTCAAGGGTATGATAAATTCAGCTTTGAGAGCACTGTCAGTTAAAAAAAAAATCTAACTGCATAAAGTATTCACTGCAACATTCCAAATTTTGTTCAAGTAATTCTAATGGGTCAATTGTCTACCAGTGGAGTTCACTCAGTATCAGTTACCACTGTACTGGGTTTTTGCCAGTTTAAATATAGTCACTGTGCTGCAAGCAGCATGTTAGTGGTGTGGAGAGACTGACTGGTGTGATCACCTGATCCAAACCAAGCTATCATTGTCTCAATGTGTTCACTGTCAGCCATCTAAAAATAGTGGTAGATAGCCAATACAGAGAAAAGGAGGGACCAAGGATTTATTGCAATGCTCATCTATTTGATTTGCTGCCAACTGATTCTCTAGCTGACTATAAGTGTCACCTGGGCCATTTTAAAAACAGTCTAAACAATTCAGAACTTTCATCTAAACCCAAGTAAGCTCATCCTGACTCTTCAGAACCAGAAGACAGAGCAGCACTGCTATATAAAACCAGCATTTCCTGAAGCCTTGCAATTTTTCCATTCAGAACTGAAGGGAAAAGAGTAGCAGGATGTATCTGCTAAGTTTGTCAGCAGAGTAATGAATTGCAGGTTACAGCAAAGCAAAAGGAATTACAAAGTTAGACCACCATGGTCCAACAGGAGTCTATAGAATTTTCAAATTTCTCAGATTCTGAATGATGTTGCAACTACCACAGATTCAGGCTCTGGGAAAGTTATCTGAAATTTCAATCAAGATTCTTGGCATCACAAACTGCTCCTTCTCAGGGCCCTGGGATCCAAACAAGGACATCCATGTGGGAAATCCATGTAGTTCTTGCCTTCACTGGAAATTGTTTCTTACCCACACAAATAAAGTCTTGGCAGAAGAGCAGTCACTAGAGAATGATGGCAAGGACAAGAACCAGCACAGACAAATCTGACAGGACAGAACACACCTGCTGAGAAGGAGAGCACAGTGAAAACAAGTGGAGCTGACTCAAGCAGCTGAACACTCACAGAATCAGATATGCAGACTCCAGAAAGCAAGGTCCACATCTGAGTAACTTGCACTCCAAACACAAAGGAAGTGCAGGCTCAGCGCGCTTTCAGCTGAGATGTGATGCTACTGTTTCTAACTTGCAGAGGCAGTTTTGTTTGTATTCATAGTTCTTCTCCTCCAGTGAAGTACACATCCTACCTTGTAAAAAAGCTACAAAGAAGACCACAGGCCTCTGCTGTTGGGCCACAGCACTTACTGTGGGAACTACTGGTCAAAAACTGCCAGGCATTCCAATAGACAAGAGTGGGCCTAAATCAGCAAACAGCCTGCAACAGCTCTGGGAACTGCTGGGAATGAGTATCTGCCTTTCACCTGCACAACACCTCAAAAGCATGAATACTACAACTCATTTCTTGATTACTAAGAAACACCAGGTTTTACTTGTATATGATGAAAGATTTCAAATATGTTGATTTGCATGCTGATATGACCCTTAAAGAAACAACCAAACAACAGCTAGAAGCTAATAATGTAAGTGTAATCAACTGAAATTTAGCTTCCTCGCTTGTATAAACATTCTGTTCAAAATGTGATCTACCCTGATCTCAGTGTGGATCTTCCTAAAGAAAAGTAAATATGTTTAGTTGTTCTTTAAAGATGGGGCAAATATTCAACAGGAGGTAGAGAACTACTTGCTGCTACAAATGTCTGCCACAAAAAGAAACTGTTTGCCTGACAAAAGAGATTAAAAATCTAAAAACTAAACAAAAACTGAAGGAAACAAAAGCCATTAGCAGTATTTTTCAGGTGAGGTCAGCAGTGTTCACACTTTGTGTTTTCCTTTAGAAACTTACCTGCAGGGAGAACTGTCAATGAAGAAACAGACTGGAGTGACTACAGAAGGGTAAAAGGCACCCTGATTCTGAGTTAACATCACAAAGTTTAGATTTACTCTGCTGCTCCTTCCAGCACACTGAGATTCAAATCCAGGGGAGATGGAAAGGTGAGGACTGCAAGATTTTTTTTTTTCACTGCAAAGTGAAAATTGCAAGTTTTCACACCAAAATATTGGAATATTTTTGCTTTCAAGATGCAAGCACAGAACAGCGTCTGTGTGTAGCTCTCAGGGCACTTCCAAGTACTCCTTCATGCCATGACATTAATTAAATAAATCTTTTTGGGGTTTTGACTTATGGATGTTGACTCCCAACAGCTACTGTATTGTAAATCCCACTGTGCTGGTTTTGCAAAACTTTTTTCTCTTTTTTTTCTGAAGGGGGGATGGTGGGAATCATCTGTCTCATTCACCCATTCCAAAAGCATCTCCCATGATCTAGAAAAGACAAGTTTTATCCAGGCCTTATAGGCAGCCTGCTGCCACAAGACCTACAAGTCAGTCAAAATCTGACTATTTTTAAATCCTGATTATACAGCCTCAGTGAATAACTGATCTCTGAAGGTAGAAGGCAGCTTTGTGGGCCCGTGTGCTAAAACTTTGGAAATACTGCATGGCCCAGAACAAAATGCATTTCAAAACCAAATCAGAAGGCCAGTAGAGTAGGAGCTTTGACTTTACTGAGCTGACTGTTAGCACATTGGGTTTTTTCCTGTAATGTAAATACATTAACACACATCTCCATTATCTTGTCAGGAGAAATTAAGAAAACAGGTATTAACTTGCACACACTACACTGCAGCCACTTGCTAAAAGGTGGCTAATGAAGAAGAAGTCCATTTTGAACTTAAACAGGTCTCAGGACCTGTATCTTTACAGGAAAATTGCTAGGAATACTCAAATCAAGAGGGAAGAAACAGCTTCCAAATAAGAAAATCCTGTAGTACTAACAGGTAATGATCCATTGCATAGAACCCCTGTTTGACTCATGCTCTATCCCCTCCCATGGGATGCTAAGTCTGGATAAAAGCCACTTTGTCCCTCCAAAGTCAGCAGAACTTTGCCAGCTGCAGCAAGCACAAGGAGTGGCACTTTCAAGCCCACAGAAGTTGGGGCACTCAGCAGAAGAGAGCTCTCAGCAGCACAAATCATCTGCAAACTGGTCAGCATCTGGCTCCTCCCCTTGTGAAGGAAGTACATGCCATGGAGCATGAGAGTGCAAGGCAAATTCCTCCCCATTACCATCCCAGAACAGACTAGGAAGCTTTATGGGGTGATCCACATCTGATAGGCATTGCATTGTGTCTGTGTTAAACAGATCCTCACTGACCACTCCTCATCCTTGCACTTCACTACCACCTGTATATGTTAATGCACAAGATCACAACCGTGGATTTTTAGGATTTAGTATGAAAAGGGCATAAAACTCCATCTCAGCTAATATGAAGATGCTGTTCTTTCAACTGCACCAAAGCCTTCTCCAGCAGAGCTCACCAGAGCTCACTGCACACCCCTAGCCCAGCGCACACACTTTTACCGGCACACAGCCCCTAATGCACAAATCCCACCCTGCCTGGATGTTTTCCACAGCAGCTGCCCCAGGCTGGGGGGGAATCCTGCCTCGGGGAGGAGCAGCAGGAGCAGTTTACCTGGTGTGATCTGGCGGGCACGCTGTTTACCAGGCCCTCTGTGTCGGAGGGCGCCTTCTGCGGAGCCTGCTTAACCGGAGACATCAAGCTCTCAGAGGTACTGCAGCTGACGAGGTGGCAGAGCAGAGTTTGCACGACAATGTTCAAGAGGCACACGAAAACCAAACCAAAACGGAACGAAACAAAAAGAAGAAAAGAAAAAAGAAACAAAAACAAAAGACGAATGATGGCAAGGTGAAATGCGGCAGGTTACGCCAAAGTAAAAAAATGAACATAATGGATTCTGAAATAAACACAAACAATTCTCCATCTCTCCCGAGACATTTCTCTGTCCTTCCTTTGAGTTTCATTGGTAAGCAACAGGAAGGAGCAGCTATATAGGACAACAGCTCTTCCACAACCCCTGGTCCTTAGATACTCCCATTCAACTCAGCCTGTCTAAAATCATGTATTTATAGTGGTAAACAGGTATCTTCTAACTAGAAGCTAAACAATCCTAGCCACTGAGGCAGGTGTTGTACCAGTGATAAAGTTAGAGCCAACACTTGCAAGAGCCACCAGCTCTCTCTACATCAGCAAGGTACTTCCTACCCAACTCTGCATTAGTTCCCTTGCTTTTATAGTTAGGCTGTGAGCCCAAAATAATCCTTCCAGCAGACAGCAGTCTGTGGAGCAATTACCTCAAAAATCATACAGGACATTTATGCTACATGCCCTCATAAAGCTACTTGAATATCTAATCAGGCAAATCTTGGTTTTCAAACAAAAGAACTGTCTTGTGGTGAGAACCAACACCCCTAAAAAGAAGGCTGCTTGTTTTCACCCTCTGATTGCTTCTTTTCATCTGCTTAAAGCAGGACTGGAAAGAAAACAAGTCTGTGACAGAGAAATTAATATCACAGAGCAAATGCCCTTAAAGTTGGTGACTTCTGGGCAATGCAGTGATGGGTCTCTCAGTGCTAGGTCTACCTCCTTGTACCACAGCACCCAGACAAGTTAAATAGCCATCTCCTTGGCAGCAGTCACAGGAATGCCCTCTGCTACCACAACCCTCTGACCACAGGGCATCCTTTTCCCTCAGTCTTTGTAGACAATGTATAAAATGAGTACAGAAACAAACAAGGACAGTGACATTAAGGAGATCACCTCCTTGCAGGGCAAGCATTTTTTACCCTTTGGTAGGTCTTACTATAGCAGATTTAGCTCCTCATACATGCAGTTAGAATTTTAAAAAAATACTACCCCAGCCATCATGGCAAGGGGTCTCGACTGTCTCAGAGACAATATAACTCTTCTGTTACCAAAATTATGTAATCATTAATTGTTTTATTCACAAAACTCCTCAGATCTACACTATCTAAATGTTATCATTCAGGCTTAAGCAACTAATGTACTCAGATCCCTGCAAGTATTCCAACATCCAAGCTGTCTGAGCCAGAGGAATGCTTACAGGGAATTTACTTTTATTTTGACACAGAGAGAGCTCTGAATTTCCCGTGCTTTAGTCAATGCACTGGCAAGTTCACTGTTGGAAGAGATGGAGGGACACCATCTGGCATAAACAACAACTCCACCCCAGTCAGACACGAGACAATGAAACCCAAGCACCCAGTGAAATGCACATCCCTTTGCCAACAGATTCCAGCACAAATTACAGTGATGTTAGTAGAGAGCTAGCTGGTTAGTCAGCAAAGGAAGAGGAAATGTGTACACACACACAGGTATTAACAGCAACCACCAATTTGATTAGTTACCATGGTGTCTAGTGGGACTGGAAGAGAAGACCCAGCCCTGTTACATTCCCAATCTGGCGTCTATATCAGGATCTCTGTAAGGAGAGGAAGGTAAGCAGGATCCGATCCCAGCGCACCAAGGCAGAAAGAAAAACAAAACAAAATAAAAAACCACCAAAGTCAGAGCATGAATGGAAACCGTGGCCATGCAGGGGTTCCAGATGCCACGCAGAGCCCCAGCCCACCTCAGTTCAAGGCAGAACAGTTATCTAGGAGTAAGTGCTTCTCTCCACCACCACACACCGGGTTAGCATTATGTAGAAGACAGTCCATAAGTTTGGAGGGGGTCACAACACACTTGGTTTCTTTCTACACATCATGCAGAGCTGGCATGGTCAGTGAAAGCAGGATTTAAACTTCAGAGATTACTTTCCCAAGAGAGTAGTTAAATCTGCTACAAGAAATCACAGTGCATGAACTACTGCTCCAGGCTCAGCACCAACATGTGTCCTCCAGCAGGAAGACACTGGAGAGCAGGTCAGTGGGAAGCAGGGCAAGCAGGCCACCTCAGGCACACTGCTGGTGCATGACACTGCAGGGTTCTTTTCAGTTCTTAGGGGAAGGACACATGCAGAAAGGGAAAACCAGGCTTTCCACACAATTCTGAGCACACACAGCCACCCTTGCTGTATTTAGCCTTACCATTGGGCAATAGCCAACTCACTTTGTCTAAGCTCTCCAACTGGGAAAAGGACAGGGCAAAGTTTAATTTGGAAATCCCCACAAGCTTATTTTTGGAGTTAGTTTCTTTAATCCCACAGGCAACCCAAAGAACCTGCAATAAGCAGGAATATTTGTTGGGCAAAGAACAGAAGAAACTTGTATGTTTTGGGGTTGTTCCTAAGATGACAGACATAATTTTCATTCTTTCTTAGAGAAGCAAATTACCAGCTAATTAGAGAGGAGAAAAAAGGAAGCACCTCCTCCACCAGCAGCAAGTTTCATCACCACAGGACTCTAATCTGCCTTTTTCAGTTCTTGTTGCTTTTTCATATGCCCACTCAAAGAAACGTGCTTCACTTCAGAGTTCTCCTAGTACTAAAAACCCTGCAGGGATGGTAACAGTTAACAAAAAACAGATAGTGAATGAGAATGGATGCAGAGTGGCTACTCCTTTCTTACTTTCAAGTGTGGTGATGAAGGGGGTTTTGGCAAGTATTTTGGTCCAGGCTTAGGAGGCAGACACTGGTAACAGAAAGATCCTAATCTCAACACACAGCACTCCTGAAAAGTGCATGTGTGGTCCTTTTCCTTTGGAGGTGGTAAGGAAAGTAGAGCTGGAGGGAAGTGGAATAGACCAGAGCTAGAGGGTCTTGGATTAAATGCTCTAAGGGCATATATCCTTGTGTGTGGGGATCAGTTTCAACACCTAGTGATTTTAAGGTGAAACTCATGGTCAGTAGGTCTCTTCAAGCACAGTGCAGAGGTAATCACTAAAGGCAGATGACCACAGTTCCACATGACCATACCTATCTCTAGCCATGATTGTCAAGGCTTGGCTGAAACAATTCCTACACCCCTTTAAGCCCTCCCTCTGATCCTGCTGCTGTTCCTCACATCAGCCACGGGTGAGGAGGGAGATCTCTTACCCAGAGTATCGTTTTTTAGAGTTGTTCTTTCTGATGACAAGACACACGACAATAGAGATGAGCGATGAGAGACCTGTAACCGTACCGATGGCTATCCCTGCCACGGTGGCAATGGGGAACGCAGGCAGGCTGTCTGCGGAGAGAAGGGAGAAAACATTCAACTCTTCTGCATTTCCTGCTCAACAGAAGTGCAAACCACAAATGCCCTTGAGCCTGGTTTCATTCAGAGCAGGAGGAACTAATGTAATACCCAGAAATTACAGCAGGCAGCCAGCAGAGTAACATACAAACAGAGCGCACACCACGAGTGTTCTTAATGTCACCGTCCTCCAGGAGAGAGCTCGTGTTGAACCAAAGCTTTCTACATGTCAGGGAATACAAGTGACAATGAGGACAACCCTGTCTCATTTTGTATCTGAAGGAGAAAAAAAACCACCAAGTTACAACTATCTGGCAATTCCTATCAAGGTCAACAGGAAAAGGCAGGCACACCTGAAAGCAGATTTGGACACAGCACATCACTAACCCACTAGGAGTGCTGAGGGCTGGGTGTCCTCCAGGGACCATGCAGCACACAGCAGAGCTCCTACTCAGGATCGCTCTTAGCAGTGTTTACACATGACTCTGATGTCTCAAAATACAGCCCTGTACATTTTTATAGACTTTTTTTTTCCTTCTTAAGTCAGGATCATTGTACAATACCAGGAAAACACGTAGAACACAGTATTGCTTTACTCACATTTTCCCTAATATTACTCTGGGGGAGAGTAGGCCAAAAAACAGCAGCCAGAAACAAAAGCCAATCAGAGAATGAGTACAAAACAATTACAAGTCAAAGAATACACAGACTACCATTACAGCTTTTCCCAATGAGAAACAAAGTCCTTTCCTTCCCTCCACATCATGGTTAACACAAGGAACATCTCAGGCCAGAGGGTTTCTTACAAGACTCCATGCTACTCTAGCTACTTGTACCAAATACAAGTGAATCAGCAAAAGATCCAACAGGCAAAACCTACACCTATGTAGAAAAATCTGTCCTAGACACCTGCATCTGATCATCACAGAATTGTTGAGGTTGGAAGGGATGACTTGAGCTTGTCTAGTCCAAACCCCCTGTTTCTAAGCAGGGCCAAGTACCACAGTTTGCCCAATACTCTGTCCACTTTGGATTTGACTGTCTCCAAGGATGGGAGACTCTTCAGGCAACCTAGTTGTGTGGTTTAACACTGGCCCAAGGCCAGGCACCCACGAGAGTTGTTTGCTCACTCTCTCCTGCCACAGCTGGGCAAAGGAGGGAAAAGAAAAAAAGCATTAACGAAGGCTTCATGAGTGAGATAAGGACCGAGAAATATTTCAAGGGCAAAACAGGCTCAACTTTAGCTGCAAAGTGAAATTTATTACTAAGAGAATCAGAGGAGGATAATGAAAAATAAAATAAGCCCTTAAAACACCTTCACCCCCCCCAGCCCCTCTCTCCTTCCCACTGACATTGCAGGGAGACAGGGCATGGGTGTTTTGGTCAGTCCATCACCAAGATTTGCTTCCACTGCTCTGGGACAGGAGCCCTTCCCCTCTAAGGCCATGTGGGGTTCCTCCCACAGGAGACAGCTCTCTGTGAAGTTCTCCAGTGTAGGTCCACTCTCACGAGCAGCAGCCCTACCACATCTGCTGCAAGGTGAGTCCCTCCCATGGGCAAACAGTCCTCCCAAAACTGCTGCAATGTGGCTCTCTTTCCACAGGGTGCAGTCCTCCAAGAACAGGCTGCTCCAGCCTGGAAGCAGGGCCCTTTCTCCACTGGGTCTTCACTGGATCACAGCCATTTCCAGGCATCCACCTACTCCAGCATGGGCACCTCCTCCATGGGCNGGACTGTCTCTGCTGGACATGGTGGGAAGCTTCCAGCAGCTTCCCACACAAATCATCTTTTTGGCCCCCCTGCTATCTAAAACCAGGCTGTGCCAAACCAATATACTAGTCCAGTGTTCAACCACAGTAAAAATGTGGGGGTTTAAGTGCAGACAGAATTTCCTGTGTTTCAAGTTTATGCCAATTGTCTCTTGTCCTGTCACTAGGCACCACTGAAGAGCCTGGCTCAGTCTTCTTTAGGTGCTATCAATGTACTTGAATACCTGGTGAGAGGATTCTCCTGAGTCTTTCTTCTCTTTTGCAGGCTAGATCTCCCCTCCTCTTCTGCAGGCCAGACAATCCCAGCTGCCTCCATTCTTCCTCATATGAAAGGTGGAACAGTTCCTTAACCATCTTTGTTGCCCTGTGCTGGACTTGTTCCAGCAGGGACCACAGACCAGCAGTACCCTGAAGCAGGGGCATCATACTGAGAAAAAAGGGCTTACATTTAGTCCTGTTCCTTTGAAATTCAGTGACTTTCAGCAGAAGGGCTATCTGACTTCTGGATATTTCACTAATCATAATATCATTCAGCCAAACACCACATTAGCAGCTTTCCTGGCTCTCCAGTGTGATATGCCAGTTGACAGCAACATGGGAATTTAGACTTAGTAAGAAATTAAAAATGAAGATATCAGCACCACAACTTAGAGGAAGACATTCTTTCCAGAACCTTTGAGCAGCCCAGGAATCCATCTGCTATTAAAGAACCAAGTCCTCCATTAGGTAATATTCAGATATGTAAGACAGGATTGCATTTGAGGCCCATGCAAAAATGAAACAATTTATTTTGAAGCATATAAAGAATTCCCTAGTTTCTGTGCTTTTTCACCTTTCCAAAAGTGCAGGAATAACTGACTGCAAAAGCATCCAAACAGACATGCATTTCTGATACCAGACCTGCTGCTGCCTTGCACACCAGAAAACACACACATTTTATCAGAGCAAGGAAGCAAGTGACAATCCAAAACTATAGTGCAGAGTATCTGCTGAAAGCATGATATTAAGACTCATAGTTTTGTCACTTCTTTGATTCATGAGAATAATTTTTTGGTTGGTTGAATCTGAATGATGGACAGCAGTTAGATCCTGTTAGCAAACATTTTTAAGACTGTATAAAAGAATGCTAGTGTTTGCATGTGAAACTAAGAGTCTGGCTTTATTGCTTTTCAGAAAATGGTCCCTACATTTTCAAGCATTTCACAGTTACACAAATTCCTCATAAGCACTTCCAGAGCAGCCAATGACTTCATTGTGAAAAGACAGTCCCAGCTCCATAACCAAACACCAGCTCTGAAAGCCAATATTTAAGTTAACAGCTCAACATAAATCAAAAACCCAGCCATTTAGAGAACACTTTTCACTGATTATTACTGAAATTCAGAGCAATTTCCATTTCACTGAGAGCATGTCAATATCAGTTTTATGAAAGAGGCAGGAAAGTGAAGTTTCCATTGGTCCCAAGTGTAAAGATTTTAATACCATTCTAATTGTTTCCCTCATGTGTGTTCAGAGCACAGATAGACCACCTCCTCCTCAAAGATCAACAGTAACACAAGCTGTCTTGAACACAGTGTTAAGCAGGGTCAGCCTAATGTAAGAACTTGGAATTCCCTATGAATTTCTGCTGTTTAGGTTTTAAATGGTAGTCCTTTCCACATTCAGACAGTCTATTGAATAAACAGTCTTGCTTTTCATCCCTGCCAGTAGAATTCTTCCAACACACTTGATAGAGCTGTTTGTGCAAACACCAAGTAGGTACTGCAGTGAAAATCAGCTGGGTTAGTCTGGCAATTTTTAAAAATTAGGCCACCATGGAACTTATTAAATGTTTAATCCAAAACCTAAAGCTAACCTATCATCTATCAGATCATTTAGATGTGCAAAGAATCAATGTGGCTTTAAACAGTTTACAACACCAGACGTATGATTCAGAACCATTAGATGAAAACACAGTAAAAGACCAATATGCACAAGTGTCATCATGTATTTACTCCAATTGAAAAAATGCTCCAGCTCAGTTCAGGATGAGTTAGAACCTACTACAAGAGTCTGAAAACCCATTTTCACAGTCTTCCTAAGACTTTGAAGACAACTGTTGCAGTGTTTTTTCTGATGGTGAGAAGTATTTCAAATACAGGACTCCATCCAGAATCTTACTCTAGCAGCAGTATCATTCCAATTAGGACACACAGATAGGTATCTTCCCTAACATATTAAAACTAATGGAATAGCTGCATCAGCACTGCCATTAATTCAACACTTATTCTTGTCCTTCCTAAATTATGAATTTGAAAATGCAATTACTGTAACAGTCATTTCATTGTCGGAAAAACATCACATTTTGGCTGACCTCCAGCTGAGGTAGAACAATCAAGTGTTTTGGATGAGCAAGGGAAATAAGAGCCAAATTGACAAACAGAATCTAAGTGCTCCTGAACTGTGAAAAATGTTACCATATGCTAAGCAGAAGCCACATGTGACTGCAAGTAGCCAGGACCTGAAGTTTGTAGGAGCCACCATGGATTCTTTAGGAATACCTGAGTAAAAGAGACTGAATGCACATTCAACACCAACAGCTTTGCCAGGAACATAGTAGCATTTAACTTTCTGTATGTTTGGACCAGATTTATAGTTTTGCATTCCATTAAATATACCAGAAGGGTTTCAAAAAAGTCTTCTACTTCTTCTCCTTGCTCACCAGATTTCATAAGTCACCCTAACCCTTGATGCAGCATAATGCAGGAAATATATTCATAGGACTTCAAAATGAGAAGATGCATTTTCATCAAGCCTTCCATCAGCTTTTCCTAATAATTTTTCAAACCACAGGAATTAGTGGGCATAGAAGAAAAGGGTATGACATACAGTTTTTAAACAGCTGACAGATACTGGTTCCATTATTAGGACCTGGAAGAAGAGAATTAAAAAAACACAGTTGTTCCCTCCAGGCTACTCCCTCCCCCCGAATAAAAGTGATTTAGACAAGGAGTGGAGGGGAAAAAAAACCAAGTGAGAAGGAAAAAAATCATATAGGATGAATGAATACCTTTCTCCACAACTCTAACTCGGATTTCTCCTGGTTTGACAACAATGTCAGGTGGGTTCTTGACATCACAAATGTACGTGCCGTTGTCCCGGAACTGCATGTTTGATATAGTGATAGAAGCATCTTTCTTGTTAAGATCTCCAGCCCAAGTGATCCTGTCTTTAAATGGTATGTCCTTTCCAGGGTATGACTTCCCATTAGAGTAATAGAAAAACTGCAGTCAAGGAAGAGAGGATATAAGAACAATCCAATTAGCAAGTACGGAGCCACCATGCTTCTCTCACCGTTACAGCATTCTCCCAGAGCCAACTGTGTTATACACAGCCAGTAGCTGAGGTTTTTCTACTCCTGCCTCATCACTTCAGTCTGCCTTGCTGGCCTTGCTGGCTCTTGGGCCCTTAATCATGCTTGTACCTCAACCATATCAGCACAACAGACTGCAAGTTTCAGTTTTCTGTTGGTTTTTACTTGTTTTGAGGTTGGATTTGTTGGGGTTTTTTTTCTGTTTTGCAGGGGACAGAGTTTTGCAGACAAAGAGGTGGGGGAAAGAGAAAAAAAACTGGTAACCTGGTCATAATTAAAGGACAGAACAGTCCTGGAACACAGCCATCTGTCACAGGAAACTGCCTGCATCCTAGCAGAAAAAGGATAGCAAGTTTCCTACCTTGTGTTTTGCTGTGTGTTACTTGCAACTAAAGCACAGCTAAATTAACATGCAACACTCTCTCTTCCTTCCACCCCCTCAGAAAATCCCATGACCAATTTAGAGTATATCTAGCTGTTTTCCAGAAACATTCAGGTAACTAAATATAACTGTTTCCCAGTTTTTAAGTGACTAAGCTGCACATTGGCTCTGCACTCCCTATACATGATGAAAAATCTTTGAAGGATAAACCTCTTTAGTACAGACTAAGGAGGAACTGAGTATTTCCTAACTACACCTGCCCAAAATTGGAATTTACAGCAGTAGAAGTGCACAGACTTCTACAGGACGACTCTGCTTTCAAACACATGGGATACCCTAAGAGAGGCATCAAGGCTGCAGGAGAATTGCAAGAGCACATTCTTTCTTAATTGCTTTTCTTAACTGGATATCCTGCAAGACAGCAATACAAACCTAATCAAGAATGAACATGAATTCCCTTCAGCTCAGTCTCCAGAGAACAATGAAAGAAATTTAGGACAATATTCCAGCTTCCTCTTTCTCCTGCCTTATATACAAAGCAGTGTCTCTGCCACAGAACAGACTGTCTGCAAGACAGTCATATTTCCATTCAAGTCACCTCCTATCCCTTTTCCGGCCCTTGATCTCAGGCTTGCTATTCCAACACCCTCTCTATCAGACCTGCATTCTAAATATCAGGCCTTATCACTTGGCAGCACAAATCTTGTCTAGATCAGGTATGTGCACATCATGGCCATCTGTCCTGCTGCAGTCAATCTTATTTGCTGTCTACAGATTAACATCAATTCAACAAAGTATTTCATGTGGTAGAAAGCTGGCAAGCACATAGTCAGCTGTCAACATTTTGGAGGGACTCTTCATCAGTCTGCAGCTTTTCCAGCCTGACTGTAACCTTTAACACAGCACCACTTCATTACTACAACCCTGTGCACAGGGGAAGTCATCCCACTGGAAGTCTAGAAGGCCAGAGGCAGATTCCTCAGCTGTCTAGATGCCCTCACCTGGGGGAGGAGAAATCACAAAGTAAAATATGTCCTGAAACACAAGCTAAGTGACTCAAGCCATCTCTTGCCTATGGTGGAGTGAGATGAGACTTCTTTGGAACATGTGGTGAGGGAAGGGGACAAGCAGGGGAAGCTCCCAGTCGAGTCAGCCTCATCACATGGCCACAAGATTGCCAGTGTGATTCTAAAGGGACACAGGACCATCCTTGATAAGAGAAGCATGGGCTTAGCTCAGACATAAGCTGATCATGAGATTGATCTTTCAAATTCACACCCACCAAGCTACTCAATGCCATGACTCGGGCACATAAACAAACATCCCCTCTATACTTTCCCCAGACCCTCAAAACAAACAGGGAATTAACATCAAATTGTGCTAGGTCACTTGTGCTCAAAGATAATTTGCTTTTCTTTCAATTGTACTGATAGCTACATCCAGGTGGAACATCTCAACTGACTTCAATTATGTTATGTGCTGAAGCTGTATTCCTACAACTGAACAGTAATGCAGAAAGGGAATGGCAAAACAGGATATATGAGGAGCGGAAAACACACAAACAGATGGCTTCTCTTCACCCATCCTGTTCAACACTGGCAGGAAAATGCCCTACTTCCCTAAGCTTCTGCCCAACTGCAGCTTTGGATTCCCAATGGGAAGAGCTCCCTCTTCAAAACTAAATATTTTTTTCACTGAGAATGCAGAAGCTTGTACCTCAGAGCTCTGTATACTTCAGATGCTCACACACTGGTTTTGACCATCTCTGCTCTGAGCATTGAAGAGCTCCTGGAGTTTAAATAAGCTCATGTCTGCAGCAAAGGGAAGGAGACAACACAAACAGGCTAAGCAACCTGCTGTCCCCACATCTTCAAAGCTGTCCCAGAGTTCCTTGTGCTGCTTCCTATAAATTCTCACTACTCAGGATAAGGAACAAGACAGAAGCAGAAGTGTCTGAGGAAGAAGAGGAAGAAGACAGCTATCAACCTACTGAAGCCATTTCTTTGAAGATTTACATCCAAAGGATCTGAGCCCACTTGGGCCCAACATACAGGAACTGAGCAATGACAAATATTATTTGCCTAAGTTCCTTGCTAGCCTGATTTTTCACTTGTCAAGTAACTATAATATGAGGATGTAACTGCTTACTGATTTGAGCTATTCAATTCTGTTCTGAAACCAGGGAGACTGGTCTTACTTTAAACCCTTTCAAACAGAGGCTATATAAGCAAAGTACACAAGCAAAATAAACAACATGCACACTATACAATGTAACACTGCAATTACAGTAGTGATTCAAATTCTGTGACTGCTATATTCAGTCAAATGTAAAAGGATACAGTATTTACAAGGTTCCTAGATGCTCTTCTACTTCATATATACAGCTTCCATACCAACATCCCTCTCCTAAGACTAACAGAGTATTTTGTGGTCACTGCACACTACAGTCTTGCAGAGATCTACCAGACTGCAATATTTTCCTACTACTCTTAAAAAGCCCCCTAAAATCACAGTGATGGAGATAAGGCACACGAAGGAGGGTCCAATCCATATTTGCTTGCTCCTTAGAACCAACTACCTCAGCCTCCCCTCCCAGGTGTGCTCCCCTGCAGCCATTGCTTACTGAGATACGAGTGGCTGCTCCCTCTGGTTGAAAGCTCCAGGAGACAGATGCTGCACTGCTGATCACTTCTACGGATGTGAACGTGCATGGGAGCTTTGCGTCCGTCCCGTTCTCCACAAACATCTCCTCCGGGGTGTTGACCTCTACTGCTGATACTTGGACTGCATGGGAAAGGCAAAGAGAAGAAAGGAGGAGAACAAGACACATCAGTGCTGCTTTGAGAATCAGGAAGTTCACATCCCACTGCCTAGGGCAGAAGAGAAGAGGCATCAATAACTCCTGCATCAAGTGATTGCACAGACATTGCATTATACCTGCAATCAAACAAGTATAGAGCAGGCCAAGTATATATTAATTTCTCCTTCCTTGTATTATCTGTGACAGGATGTTTTCCACTCACAGATGTTTCCTCTACAATACTTTGTGGAAGTCAATTCTATGGTGCAAAGGATTAGTTTAAAACTTTTTCGTACCAGTTGATAGCAGGCATTGTAATAATTAAGCCTCATCAGAGGAACTAACAACCTGACCCAGCCATTACTCAGTTTCCTCTCTAGCATATATCTTGTTTCAGATCTCCAGTTTTTCCTAGCTGTAGGTAAAACAAAAGCTCACCTCCAGAAAGCTGAGGAGCAAACTTCTCTCACTCCCAGCTATGCCATCTACTCTTGCTCTCTGTCATGCTCCAAGGTCTGTATGTACAAGGCCTCACAAATAATCACTCCGTTATAGTTTAGAAGCATAAGAGTAGTTTAAATTTTTTTTCTACCTTATGCACAGTCAAAACAGCAAGCCAACCACAACCACCCTCCAAATTTAAAGTAATCAAGGTTAATACTGTGCTTGTACTGGTAGTTTTCCTAAAAAGTAAGTAAAATTCATCATGATTCAGAAAGCATGTTGAAGATATTCTTTATCTGGCACCTTCTAAATTGCCAATGCACTATCCCTACCCAGATTTAAGGAGATACATCTCTATATTCACTCAGGTTTATGTAGAAAAAGCATGATCTTGTGACATCACAAGAGAATGTCTGTCAGGGGTCATGTCACATCCATATGAAAACAAAAATCTTGTCAAGTCAGTGTGAGTGGGTGCACATGTAATATGTGTTCCTGGTACCTCAAATATAAGTTTTGATTTTTATTAAACCACGATTTTCAGCATAGAGATGGTAACAGCAATCTACTTCTGTTCATAGGATTTTATGTTTCTGGGCTCTTGTACCTTAAATCCCCTTGTCAGAACAGGAGAACAAACCTTGCTGCTCCATCAGCATGTCAGCTGACTTGTTTCTCAGCTTTGAATAAAGTAGCTGAAGTAGGCAAACCAAACAAAGATATGAGTCAAAGACTGTTTAGATAAAAAGGAAGAAAAGAAAAACCCACCTACATTAGTCCTTAAATCGTGAGGTTTGAGTTTTTAATCAGTGAGAGCAACCAGCTCAGCAGCTTTCAGAAGCTGGACAGCAAACATCTGACAGAATGAACATGCAAGCAGGGGTGGGACAGTTGAGCACATCACAGTAATTACAATAACCAAAACCAGAAGAAACCACCATTCATTAATTCTGCTGTTCAGAGTCCACACTGTTCACTTCCAAAATTCACTAACTTCTCAGTCCCATCAGGTTATCTCTTGATACCTCATATTCTCCTGTCATCACTGCTTTCAATTCCAAGAGAAAAAGTGCCCCAAGAGGGGTGGGGAGAAGGGGTGGTGAATTTTCATCATGAGGATCTATCAGAGCTTCCTTTCTCTTGTACATACTCTGACTATGGGCCAAAAAGTATTCTTTTGTAAAACAACTACCAAATATTTATTTGGAATATACAAAGACTTCTAGCAATCAAATTAAATGAACTGAGAGCTGCTGTGCTTTATGCATTTTTTCCAGCTAATGGTGTAGAAAAGAAAAATAAAATAAAATCAATTGTATTAAGTCCAAACCACAGAACAAACCTCCCTTTCAAGCATTAAACAAGCAAGATGCCCTCAGTATTTGTGTAGGAAGAAAAGAGTCTGCACAGACATTGTCTGCTTGTACGTGGTACAGAGAACTCCTTGCCACACACAGGCAGTGGGTAGCACACATCTGCCTAATCTAAAGAAGTCACTGTTCTAACTCACTAGAACTGTAGTGAAGCCAAAAAAAAAAAACAAAACAAAAAAAAAACCCCAAACCTCTCCCTACTTATTCCCTAGTCTGGGAAGGAAGGAACTATGTCATCCTGTACAATATTTCTATCAAGTTTAATTTTTCATCTGTCCTATTGTTGGCTCCATTTCATGTTCTTCTTTGCTGATTTTCTCCCCTCTGCCTCTTTCACTGCTTCAAAAATATTTTTCCTGCTTCTGTTGCCTTACAGCATGAGACACAGGCTCCTTAAATCATAACCTGGCTGGTAGAGAGGTCACAATATTTGTCAGTTGTTCACCCTCAGCCCTCTAATCCCATACTTTTACTGATATGGTGGCTGTTCCCACTACCTTGAATTCTTTGGCCTCCTCTGTCATAATAAAATCCACATGGATCATCTCCAGCTCTAGCTCTTTTCCTCCTCTTCTATATTTGCCAGGATTACATCCTCCTTCCAGCCCCTCCACCTATTAAATATTCCAGTTGGAGAAAGCTGAATTTTGAGTCATATTTCAGTCACATTAACACACTTCTCTATTCCTCAGCCTTCCTCTCAAGAGGAAAAAATTATCACAGGAAACTGTCAGAGAGAAGAGTGCTATAGGAAGGGAAGGTCCACAAGGTACATAGGGCAAAAATAAACATTTGCTCTTCTCCCATGCATCCTCCTTGATTCCCATCACCTTGTCCAACTGCCCCAGTATTTCCTTCTGAACATCTAATCTACTCTTCAGCTGCTCCATTTTCAACCCCCACACTGCAATGAAAACTGTCCATCCACATCTTCCTTTCCAGACAATCCTCTTGCTCTTGAAATAGGACAAGACATTCATATTCTTACTAACTTACTAACCTTACTTACTAATCTTNTCGAGCAGTTTTACTCCCAACTACAATAACTCCAGCTCCATTTTCAACCCCCACACTGCAATGAAAACTGTCCATCCACATCTTCCTTTCCAGACAATCCTCTTGCTCTTGAAATAGGACAAGACACTCATATTCTTACTAATTTACTAACCAATCTTTTCTTATTTTTCCCATCATGGATCTTCGTTCTTCATCAATGCTCTCTCTATTCTCAGGTCTCTCTTTCCTTGGCATCTCGCCTCAGAGATCTCATCTGCAGAACAAGTTCAAGCTCCCATCACTGCACTGACTACTCAGATCTGCATCTCTGCTCAGGATCTGTCTCCTTATGTTCAAAGAAGAGCCTCAGTCTGATATCTTTGTCAATGCTATGTTGTCAGCTCACACTAAATGGGACTAAAGCAGAGCTCAGAGCCCTCCACAACTGCTTTTACCGCCATGGACCTGCCACGTGTCTCTCCAACTCAATACCTTTTTGCTCTGGACAGATGGACAGTAACAGATCAGTAAGTACTGCAGTTCCTGGTAACTAAGCTGCTCCAAGGGTGACACTGAAAAGAGGGGGACATCACATATGCAAGATCACTGCTTCCTTCCATGAAGTGAAAATGACACCAAGCACACATCCCTGTTTCAGTATGAAGAGACTCTTGTCCCCAACCATATTATAGCATTGGTCTCATCCAAAACTTTTCAACTCCTAACTGTAGCACTTCCTCCTAAATGCTGCCCCTCAGGCTTGGGAGGATCTGCTCAAAACCTGCAAAGTCCTTTCACTTCCTCTGAGCCCTCCAAAGCATGCGGTAACTGCATCTGTATGAATCCAGCCTAAGCTGCCAGTGCTTGGAGATCAACGCCTTCTAAAACTGAACTCATCTTTTCCTACTTTGTCTTGTACCCCCCAGTTGCTTATACTTGCCTCACAGTGATTTTTAAAAAAATATTTTGGGTAAGAAATGTTATTATTCTGGGTTTTTTATGCAGAAATATAGTTTACCATTTGGTTTGGTAGCATATCACAAAGAAATCCTTCTCTGTACCAAAGTTTTACAATAATTAATACACAGATGATTAAAATTTCTTTGCAGACCACTGTTTCTACTGAGATCTTGGATCCAATGAAAACATTCTGTTAATTAATACTCTGAACACACCAAAATGAACTCAATTCCCCTGGATTCAACTCAGTTTGATCACTAGGAGACCTAACAAACCAAGAACTCAAACAGCTAATGCTGTAATCACCAGCATCTTATTTCCACCAACACAAACACAGCCCACATGGAAACTTCCACCAGACTGCTAAATACTGGATGCTTATGGCTGCTACAGTTCCCATTCTACACCACAGTGTTACTCCCCTCCTCTTGAAATTGCTAATCATCAGTTTATTAATTAATACAAGCAACTTGCTTCGCTTATCTTAAAGACACCTGATAATACAGCCATGTACACAATTTACAAATTAAGTCACTTATGGATGAAAGGTCCTGACAAAAATGACAGAAAATTCAGCATTTCAGTATCTTCACTCTGGTCTCCCCAGCAGCCCAGAAGTCTCATCAGAAAGGAGGATGTGGTTTTTTCTAATTATTAAGGGTCTTAAGTCACAAAAACAATATACACTTGAGAATCGGTGCTTTCACTAACAAATACTCATACTCAATGTCAAGTGTCTTGTGAAACATCTCTTGTTGACAGCATTCTCAACTACCTTTCTCCCACAAAGCAGTTGCTCTGTAAAATCAGCATGAAACAACAGCAGCCAGACCCCTACAAAACATCCCAGAAAGCCAGAACAAAGTTATTGTCCCCAAGTGCAACTACAAGCATTTATGTCCCCACAGACCATTTCTTCACTGTGGATAAAATACCTGGTGGAGAAACCTTAGCTTTCCTGCCTTAATAGACAGCAGACATGCCAAAATTGCTGCTCTGAAACTGCACGAGGTCTGTTAAAGCACCCAGATGCTGGATAGAATTTCCACACAAATAATTCCTTCACATCATTTAGCCTTAACAGAAAAGTAGAAACCACACCAGCAGCTCCACCCAGGAACAAACCACGGTGTACTACGTAAGGACAACAACACACAAGTATTAAGAAGCCACGTGTCCACCCCTCCTCCTGCTGTCCCTGCAGCCCCTTGTCACCACGACCTTGATGTCTGCACTCCATACATTTACACAGCACACAGAGCAACACCACCTACAGAAATGACGACTAGACAGAGTCACACAAACCAATCTTGACATCTAAGTTTCAAAGCAACAAAAACTAAATTCCATTGCCTCAAAGGAGGACAGAAGAGTTCAATTTCACTCTCAAATGCCAATTCACCAGAACAGCTTTTAGCTGCTGCCACAGCTTGCCCCAGGCTGCCAATCCTGTCAAGTAACCCAGGCTGCTGGAGGAAAGAGCGCTTCCTGTCTCCAGTAACACAGCCGGTGCTGCAGCATCCTGCAGCTCCAGGAATCAGAAAGCACAGCTGTGACACCCAGCCCATGAACACCTACCACCTCCTGGCATGTCACCATGCTGCTGGAAACCTTCATCCCCAAGCAGAGACAAGCATCTGCTAACTCAACATTCACTTTCTCCTAGCCTCTTTGCACATTCAGCCAAGCTCTGCCTGACTCAACAATAAGGGGAAAAAATAGCACCTTGTCACCCCAAGTGAAAGGAAAGCAGTTTCATTGAGAAGTCTTGAGCAGGCTGTGGCTAAGCTGTCAAAGCAGACAGTAACATCCATGTATCTCAACCCTCCATGCACCTACTCTGACAGGACTTAAAGACAAGTCTCCAGAGTCACCAAACTTCTCCTCCCATATGGCAGGGTCAGTTTTTGGCATATCCTCCTCCATATGATGCAGAACTGCTCATTGTTCTGCCAAGGAGCAGCAAAAGAATCTATGCTGAGATTTACTTTTAAAGCTCATGCTTCAACCAGAAATGAAGAACAAGCATGAGAAACAGCAAAAAATGCCTGAGCTCCCCTGACAGACAGGCCACAGATTTCTTGTTCAGTCCTGAGGAAATAATTTCTTGCTATATCACACCCTCAATTCTCTCATCTCATAAAACAGAGATGCTTGTAAAGGTGCTGAGAACCACGAACAAATAAGCAGTGTAGCTGCACAGCTTCATGCTCCTATTACAGCATCAGTCATATGTCAGGTTTGGGCAGATACTTAGTCTTGAGGCAAGTAACTTCTAGTTACTTCTAGTACTTTTCCCTAGGGATCACAAAGCAACATTTCCCTCCCTGTGCTGCAGGCTGGGGCACCAATCAGCAGCTCAGGTACTTTCCAAACCACACATCACATTTTTCTGCTCAACAGCCCTGAAGTGGTTTTCCTTCCATGCCCAAGTAAATTTACAAGTGTTCCAACCAAAGTAAACAGTTTTTGTTGACAAAGCCAAACCAAAAGAGTGGAGAATCCAAAGGGAGCAAGTTAAGTAAAGCTATTCAAAGTGCAACTGAAACAGTTGATGGCAGCTGTTCTACCTCTAACTTGCAATACAAATGGAGTCACTAACAAACACAGCACATTATTTTCTGGGCACAAGGAAAGACGCCAGAAAATGGAAACTGAGATCACATAAAGGCAGAAAAGATAGAAAAGTCTCCTTGAAATACACCAGGTTTTTCCCACAAATAGGGAATGAAGCTTACTTAACTAAAGATCTGAGAGAAGCTGGGTAGGCATCTCAACACATGGCAGAAAGAATAAAAAAAGCATCCCACCATCACAAGCATTTCCTAAAATTGCTATAGCAATCCACTAAAACTGTCACAACTACTAAGGAAATGAGAGTACTAAGGATCAGAAGTTGTAGACAAAAAAAAAAAAAAACAAAAAAAACAAAACAAAA